>CAUYQG010008777.1:0-37895 GCA_963574415.1 Tarsius wallacei | reverse complement strand
CTGCTAATAAATAAATAAATAAATAAATAAATAAATAAATAAATAAATAAATAAATGAAATATGAAATGACTGGGGACAACTAGTGGGAAGATAGACAATTGTGTACAAGCTCCCTGTCCATCTCACCATCTCACCTTAGTGTTCTCAGTGTTTAGCACAGTACCTTAATATTTACTGAAAAAAATTCCATGAGTAATTACTGATCTTGGAATCAGATGAGCTGAGTTCTTATCCTACTTTGTTTATTCTTGAATGAAACATTGATATCACTGAGCCTCAATTTCTTACTTGAATATTAAACATAAATAAAAACTTTACAGGGTGTTAATTATTTCATATATATGCTAGAAATGGGAGAATTTAAATTCTTATGATTGTTAACAAAGATTACGTTTCTGTGGTGCAAACAAAGGAAATCACAAATGTAGTTGTGGGATGTAGTAAATGAAAGAAGACACAAGCAATGGAGAAAGAGGAGGCATGGTGAGTCACAGGCAGGCATAGTTTAAAAAAATCAATATAAGTTAAAAAATATTTGTTAAACTGAGAACCCAACTTGGGCCAGAGTTTAGACTTTTAGACTGAACTTGAATGCCTTAATCTTGAATTCACTTATTCATGGAGTTTTGTGACTTTGATCTTTTAAGGAATAAAACACTCTGTTAAAGGCTCAAAAGGCTTTTGTCAGAGGAGACCAGCAAGCAACTCTTTAAACCCTTTTGAAGTGGAAATGATTCAAACTCCCCAAGATTTCACCCATCAGGGGAGTTTAGTGGGGCTCACCTTAGGGCTGCCTTTAACTGTAGCCTAATGCTGTTAACACCTAGGAATTTAACCTAGGGTATTTGAGCATAATATATGTGTATAGGAAGAGTCAATATTGATCTAATTTTAGATAACACAGTTAAGAAAGACCGAAGATGGAAAAGAGAGAAAGAGGTGTGTGTGTGCGTGTGTATGTATGTATGTATGTGTGTGTGTTGTCTGACACCAGTCCCAGGAAACCTACTTGATCTGTGAAGTTGAGATGAGGGTGAAAGTTAAAACTCTCCTGTTTTCTTAGATCCTTTCACATCAGACCCCACACATTTCCAGGGACAGAGAGACCAACAGCCTGATAGTTTTGTATTTAGGAAATCCTTCTGTGCCTTGGTTTGGTAAGGATTTAGTAATAACCCCCATGTATTTTATATTTGAACTGTTGGAAACTAGAACCTGATATTAGAGGGACTTTCTCCAAAGATTTCCAAGGAAAGGCAGATTTCTGTCTTACAGGAATAGTGTCTGTGTTATGCTTTGTGGGTGTGGGCTAAACCAGGGTTTTGAGGTATATCTTAAAGTACTTGCCAAATCCTTCATACACATTCAGGGGGCTGGGGGCAGGGCTGGAGAATGCTTTGCTTTGGTATCCCTTATTGAAATTCAAATATCCTACAAGACTGTCACACTTTAATTTATGACCAGTTAACAGGGATTAATGAGATTGACACCTAGAGTGGGTGGGATGAAATCCTGGCAAAAAGGAGCTGACATCAGAAGTGGTGCGCTTGTGCCAATAAGAAGATTTTAACCACTTCTAAGTTTGGCCCGGAGCCCTCTTTTTCAACCCAGACAAAGCAGGCCCTACAGGATGGTGGGAGAGGGTTTGGGTAGGACTCAGATTGCTTAGGCTAGATTCTGGCTCCATTGTGGTGTCATCTGGATAAAACTTTTAAATTTTATATTGTATAGAATAAATATATACCTGACCTCTTTTGACATTTCTCTCATGTGTTCAACGGGTATACAATGTATTTTTTGCCCTCCAGTAGATTACATTGAAAGACTCATTCTCCTCATGCCTTCCATTTTCTTGCTCTCAAGATTCCATTGAGTTGGCTCTCGGAACCAAAGAGCCTTCATGAAGAAGGTCTTTCCAGGATGGAAAATCTGTAATGCAGATACAGCTGATGAACCATAGAGGTAGTAGATATAGAGAGGAAAATATCTTTTCCCTCTATTCTCCTAGGTTTAATGGCTATAGCCCTCGAATCAAAATGATGAAAGACATTAAGAAGAGAAAAAGCCCCAGTTTTAATTACACACATATGGGAGTTTCATAGAGGAATGGTACTCAAAGAGGTGGTTAGATAATTGAAGCTTATATGCCATCTTAAGCTAAACAAAGGAAAGGGGATTTTGAAACCACCTGTATAAGGTTAATATTGGACCACTGGATAAAAGCTGTAGAACAGACCCAAGCCATGAAAAGCTGCAGCTATAGTTAGAAATTAACAAATTTGTTGTTTCTAAGTTTGCTTTCACGATCAAGGCTGTTCTCCCTTAAACAATGGGCCTAAGACCTCTATAATGGTTCTCTGTCCAAGGAATAGTAGCTGATGGTTACAGGACTTGCTTTACAGATAGCATCTACTGTAAAACCTAGGAATGGTATTTGAGATATTTTTCAGACTTGGTACTCTGATGGACCTGAGGCTCTACCCAGGCACAGAACATATATCAGGAGGCTTGCTTGTTGGGTCCTGTGATGTTCCCTTGCAGAAATTGGCTCTGCAAGGGGAACAAAGCCTCAATACCTCCATGACATCATTGACCAATCAGTAGCCCCTATCTTCTTGCCTGACAAGTTCTCTTTAAAAAGTTTATCCTCTGAATTTTGGGCGAGATGGATCCTTCTTGCTCAACCGCTTTGTGATTTTAAATTATTTTTCCATTGTAATGGCTGTGTTAGTCTTGGTTTTTCTGGGCAATGGGCATAAGAATCCAGCCAGGCTGTGACAATTTGGAGCTTCTGGGTAGGGGAGGCAAGTTATGAAAAGGTGTGGGGAGGAAATGTATGGTAACTACGGGTTGTCTTGTTATGCAGATAAGTCTCTTAGGTGTTAAAAGTTGTCATCTGGAGTAGTTCTCTTCCTGGTATGAGATATCTTTAAAAATAGAAATTTCCTTTATAAATGTAAAATTCCTATAAAAAGGGAAAATTTATACTCTATTTTTAGTCACTTGGGGGAGGTAGAGAACTTTTCCTACATCTGTTGGCTCTCAATTGCATTTAACTCAAAATAATCCATATGCCAAAGAGGCATATTTTGGGGTGGCGTATTCTTTTTTTTCTTTTTTTGAGTTGGGAATCTCACTCTGTTGCCCAGGCTGGAGTGCAGGGTCACAATCACAGCTCACTGCAGCCTTGACCTCCTGGACTCAGGTGATCCTTCCACCTCAGCCTTCTGAGTAGTTGGGACTATAGGCATGCACCACCTTGCCTGGCTAATTTTTGTTTTGGTAAAAATGGAGTCTCACTATGTTCCCAGGCTGGTCTCAAACTCCTGGGATCAAGTGATCCTTCCTCCTCAGACCCTCAAAGTGCTGGGATTACAGGCATGAGCCACTGTGCCCAACCTGGGCTGGCGTATTCCAGTGTCCTTCATAGATGGGGAATTTGGGTTATGGAATCAAATAGAGTTGGATTAAAAGTTGAACTCTGTGCTTCCAAGGTCTGTAACACCAGGCACCCCTGTATAAGTCAGGGTTAGGATAACAAAACAGAAATTACTCTCAGCATTTTAATCAAAAGGGGTGACAACACAGAGGCTTGGGGACTTACGTTACTGTTGGGAGAGCTGGAGGAGCAAAGGTCAGGAAAGTTCACTGCCAGCTCTCAGACTCACTGCTAGCTTTCAGAGACTCAGGAAATTGTTCCCATTGTCCAGGAAAGGCATTGCAAGAGGCTACCACTGATGGTCACAGCAGCCAGCAGGATCAAGGAAGGTGATTAGCAGGGAAATACCTGGAGGCTGATGAAAAAATTCACATTTACTGACACATACAGGTCTCCCTGCTGGTGCCTTCCCTTTACCTTTCAAATTCATTTCATTAGGGGAACCTAAAATGAATCCAGAATCCTGCTGATGAGGGAGTCTGGGAAATGTGATTCCCAGATGTCTAACCTTTGAAAACCAGGAGGCACAAAAGGAAGTGCAAAGAATGCTGAGTGTCAACACAACCTATGCCCAACACAACAAGACATTATGTCCCTGAGCCTGTGTCCTCACCAGTAAAATAGTGATCATCACATCTGCAACTACAGCCATCCCCCCAAAAAGTATGAAAAGTAACTGAAACAAAACTTAAAACCTATTTGTCCCTTTTATTTCACTGGCAAATCATCATTTGATCAAGGAAAATTAAAAAAAAAACTTTCTGAAAGAAAAACAGAAAAAGGACTTTTGGGCTACTTTGATTCTTTTACGTACTACAAGAATAAAAAATAAGGATAATAAATGCTCATTTAAAAATTTTTGAAGCCGGGCTCCGTGGCTCAGCCTGTAATCCCGCGCCTTTGGGAGGCTGAGGTGAGTGGATTGCCTGAGTCCGCGGGCTCGAGACCCGCCTGGGCAAGCGAGACCTCATCTCTACAATAAATCAAAAAAAAAAAATTAGCCGGGCGTGGTAGCGCGCGCCTGTATTTCCAGCTACTTGGAAGGCTGAGGCGTAAGGATCACCGGAGCCCAGCAGGTCGAGGCTGCGGTGACCGAGAGTGGCCACTGCACTCCAGTCTGGGCGACAGAGTGAGATTCCAACTCGAAAAAAAAAGAAAAAGAATTGTTTAAGTAGCTAACCTCAAAAATATTAAATTGGTGCATTTATGTTGTATCACTCCTTCTTCACACCCAAATCCTTTATTCACTGCTTTATTCACTCAGACAGTTTGCATTCATCCTTTCTTTTTAAATGCCAACAGTGTGTTTAATTTAGACTAATGTCTTCTCCTTCAGCTTAGCCTTAAGGTTTCCTTCAAACTTGAAATCTAATGAAATCACTGCCTTGTTATATACCACATACATTTGTATACATAAATATATAAACATGTATATGGATATCATATACTCCTAGTATTTTAATTACCTACCTTTTTCACAGAATGACCCTAGCATTGCCTCCTATCCTTCCTAGCAGACACTTGACACTCTGGACATATCTCTCAGGTCATTGGAAAGGTATCTCATTGTAAATGGATATAGCCCATCTATCTTATGGATCAATCTTCTGTAGGTTTGTTTAAGTAAATGGTCAAGAACTGTTGAGTATCCTGACACAATTGTATTGATACCCCATGAGACTTGTCAGACAACTCTCTGACTTCCCTTTCAGGACATGGAATTGAGTATTCTGTAAGTTCAGCATGTCACTATATTGCAATATACCCTTTGTTTTCATACTACATTGTGAGATCCTTGAGCAAGAGATTGTGTCCCCAGTGCATTATATTGACATTCATTCAATTAAAATGTAAGAATTGATTGTTTGCTAGACATTCTGCTGGGGAGGGGGCGTAGGTTATAATAGAGCAAAAATAGACATTTTTCAAGTTAAAATCTAGCACAGGAAACAATTACACTTTAAAAGCACAACTGAGAAAAGTAGTATAAAGATTGAGTGCTGTGAGAAACCATAATGGAGAACCCTAGTCAGGAAAGTATCCCTTAAGGAAGTGACATGATCTAGAACTGAAGAATTTTAGTATGAATTAGACAAAAGAGGGAAATGAAGAGAGTCTTTCTGTGTAAAAGAATAAAACATAGGAAAATCTTCTGGAGCCAGGGATATGTCAATGCTCTTCTCAGTTTGCCAAGAACAGGCCTTATTTTCAGAAGTGTCCTGGTTTGGATGGCAGTTTACACAGTCACCCTATCTATAAGGAACTACAAGAAACATGTTACTGCTGGAGCAAACCCAGCCAAGCAAGATCCTCATCCTTTCAGGGCCCAAGGCTAAGTAAAGTGTGTTCTTTAAGACAGCGAGAAACCACTGAAGTATTTTAAGTTGGGTGGTAACTTAATGGGATTGAGTAAACTGAAAAAATTTACTCTAGCTATAATTTCCAACAAAAGATTAGAGGTGGGTCAAAGTAGATACACTATTTGTAATTGAGTTAGGAGGATTTAGAAGAGGTTAGAAATGACTTGATGGACTAGGGTAGTATAACAGAGGTGGAGATAAGTAGATTTGGGAGGAGAAGTGACAAGACTTGATGAGTTTGGATTCAGAATTAGGAGGAAGAGGGAAGTTGGACATTAACAGCTGTCTGGTAGTGATGTTCACTTGAATAGAAATATATTTGGAGCCAGGTACAGAGGCTCACATCTGTAATCCCAGCACTTTGGAAGGCAGAGGTGAGAGGATTGCCTGAGCTCAGGGGTTTGAAACCAGCATGGGCAACTTGGCGAAATCTCTTCTCTACAGTAAATCAAAAAATTAGCTGGGCATGGTGACTCACACCTGTAGTTCCAGCTACTTGTAGGGCTGAGGTGGAAGGATCACCTGAGCACAGCAGGTCAAGGTTGCAGTGGCCATGAGAGTACCACTGCACTCCAGCCTGGGTGTCAGAGTTAGACTCCAACTCAAAAAAAGAGAAGAAATATATTCGGAGATGTGTAGGTGAGGAAATCATATATTTGGTTTAGGACTTACTGAATTTCTGATGCCTTTGAGTCATCCTGGAAGTTTTTGGGTAGAAGTGTGGAGTTAAAAAGTAAGATCTAGACTGAAAATTAAAGCTGTTAAATGTGTAGGGAAAAATTAAAGTCTTGAGTATACATGAAATAGACTTGGAAGGCAACCTAAATGTGTGCGGTGATGAACGTCAGTTCATTTTTGACTTGGTAGGGAAAGATGAGTTGGATAAGGAAGAGTTGCAGATGCCAGGAGTGTGTTGTGCTGTTGAAGACATGAATAAATGCTTTAAAAAAGGAGTCATAAATAGCATCCAATGTTGTTACGGAGTCATGTGAACTAAGACCTGAAAAATATTCATTGGATTTAGTGACATGATGACCATAGGTTACTTTAGCAAGTACTAGTTTGTGATAGCCAGATGCCAGATTGGAGTAGAACATGTTAAGTAATGAAGAAATGGGATTCGTGAGCCCAAATTTCTCTGAGATAGCTTGACTTTGACGTGGGTGGGAGTATGATTTGTTTGTATTTGGGAAGTATGTGTAGACTTTTTTTTTTTTTTTTTTGGTTTAGGTGAAAGACTGAAGGTGTTTTAAAAACAATGGCACACCTCTTTTCAGAGAGAGATTGAATATTTGGGAGAAGAGGCAGGTATAAGAATTAGCCAGAAGGGTTAGCACATAATAATCATTCAAAAAAAGTAAATACATGAATATTTAAAAAGTCTGATTTGGGAAAAGTATCTTTTTCTATGTCTTTTCAAATGGTAACCGAACAGTAGCTACCACCATTTATAGTTATGGGCTATGGGATCACCTAATTGGTGTGATTTGAGAGTTTCTGAGAGCCTCCTATTCCATAAATATATGCCTCATTCTCTAGTAATGCTTGAAAAGTCTTTGGCGGAAATCTACTTTAAAGCCTATATTCCTGGGAAGAGTAATATGTTTAGAAGTTACATAGTTCTCAGCTGAACGCAGTGGCTCACTCCTATAATCCTCTCACTCAGGTGAAAGGACTACCTGAGCCCACGGGTTTGAGACCAGCCTGGATAACTTGGTGAGACCTCATCTCTACAATAAATCAAAAAATTAGCCAGGTGTAGTGGCACATGATAGTAGTTCCAGCTACTTGGAAGACTGAGGTGGAAGGATCACCTGAGCACAGCAGGTCAAGCCCAGCCTGGTTGACAGAGTGAGGCTCCAACAACAACAAAAAAGTCACCTAGTTCTCAACCATGTGAAAATTTAGAATTAACCTGCAGAGCTTTACCAAAAAAAATTTCAAGCTCTACTTTAAGGAATTCTCATGTAGGACCTTGGCATATGCATTCTTTAAAAAGCTCCCCTGGTGATTCTAATGTGCCACTAGTGTTGAAAAACCATTGATAACACAATATTGACTTAATAACATTTTGTTTAGATGGAGAAAACAGGACACTTATAAAACAGTGGTACTTAAGGGGTTCGGGGATCTGGGGGTGAGGTAGAAACGTTTTCCTATAGGGAACATTTGGCAAAATTTGAAAAATTTAAATTTTTATATTTAATAATTTAAATATTTAAATAAAATATATTTTTTTAAAATTTAAAAATTGAAATTAAAAAACACATTTTAGTTGTCCCATTATGTAGGTTTTGGGGAGTTGGCGATACTGATAAATAGTCATTAGAGACCAGAGATACTGCCTAAGATCCTACAGTGCACTAGACAGCCCCCTCTCTTCCGCACAAATAATTATCTGGCTCAGAAATGACAAGAATTCCCCCACTGAGAAAAGCTACTATAAACAATGGCAAGCTAGGTAGTATTTTTCCATGAAACCTTTTTTTTTTTTTTTGAAGATGTGGGGTACAATTCAGGGCTTAGGTACATAAGTGGTCATCATACAGGTAAAGTTTGGTACTTTTATAGATAATATGTGTGCCCCCCCCCAAGTGTCCCCCTAGTGCCAATCCCTTTCTTATAGTATGATAAATGTTCAGGGTCCACTTATGGGTGAGTACATGTAGTACTCAGATCTTTGTTTCTGTGGTAAGTCACTGCGTATTATAGATTCTAATTCCATCCAAGTTGCTGCAAAGTTTATAATTTTGTTTTTCTTTATGGCTGCATAATATTCCATCATGTGTATGTACATTTTCGTTATGCAGTCCACTTTCAATGGGCAGCACGGTTGGATCGATGTTTTTCCTATTGTGAATAATGCTGCAATAAGCATGCCAGTGCAGGTACCTTTTTGTAGAGTGATTTGAGTTCCTTCAGTATATTCCCAGAAGGGGGATTGCTAGGTCATATGGAAGGTCAATTTTTAGATCTTTTAGAAATCGCCACACTGTTTTCACAAGAGATTGTACTAGCTTACACTTCCACCAACAGTGTAGAAGTGTTCCCTTTTCTCCACATCCTCTCCAGCATCTATTTTTTGAGTTATTGATGATGGCCATCCTGACTGGATTTAGGTGGTATCTCAGTGTGGTTTTAATTTGTATTTCTTTGATAATTAGTGAGGCTGAGCATTTTTTCATGTATCTCTTGGCAGCTCGTATATCTTCTTCTGAGAAGTGTCTGTTCATACTTTTGCCCACTTTTTTTAAAGCAGGATTTGTTGAGAGGACAGAAAAGCTCCCACAGTGGGAGGAGGCCCAAAGGGGGTTGCCCTTGCCCTTTTTTTTTTTTTTTTTTTTAAACAAGGTTGTTTGTTATTTTCCTTTCAGCATGTTTGAGTTTCTTGTAGATCCTGGATGTTCGGCCTTTGTCAGATTTACAGATGGCAAATATTTTTTCCCATTCTGTGGGCTGTCTCTCTTCAGTGAAATATTTTTTTTTCCCAAATTAAAAGTTTTTTATTCAAAGATACATCATTTTTGTCTCTAGTCCTTTTAAGAAATTACCAACTACAAAAAAAAAAATACTCTGACAAGTTTATGTTTGTTTTTGAAAAGCAAAACACACCTTTATGTACAGAAATTTAGTTTGGTTTGTTGGTCCCATACCTTACCTAACTGTACCTTGCTATTCACAAATAGAAATACTCTATATTGCTCTAAGAGTAAAGTATCTTTGCAATTCCTTTAATAAATCTTAGTCCTCTATTTTAGTTGTATATATCAATCTGAATAACAGATGCATATTGTAGTTTTTAAGGCAGATGGCACAAACTTTCCTATAGGTCTTGTGATAGTTCATTTTCTCATGGGGAAAACATTGTTTACAAAATGTAATAATACTTCAGTTTCTTGAGGCTACGATGAAGAACTTGAGCAACTGAATTGTAAAATTGCATAGGCAAGGAAATGTGGCCTCAGATGTAACTATGTTCTTTAACTTTCCTTTAGATCAGGGTAGCTTTGCACTTGCCACAATGGTAAAGACTAAAAACCTGAAAATAAAATGTTTTAAACCCAAATCCCAGAGCATTCTAGTAGGCTTTTATCTAGGCATCTTTAAAGCATTTTAAGCAAAATACTAAGTGTCCAGCTAATGACCCTTCAAAATAGCTCCAAGGAAAAACTCTGCTTTTTCATAACACTTCTTCATTTTCATCACATTACGTTCACACCTTTTGCTAAGCCGGGTGAAGAGCTGTAGAATGGTTTACAGAGTGCAGACTGTACTTTTTTTAATACTACTTTTCTCTCAAAGCAAGTTTTTCATGTGAACATCTCCAGTGTTGTGAAGTACAAACACTATTAGTCCTCTTAACTCTTTACATTATCAAGGAGTTCCTCTTTCTCCATCATGTTCTGAAGGATGAACAAAAGCTTGAGACATACGTACCAGAACATAAACTGCAGCATGAAGACCCCCAGCATTCACCCAGACTGTGTCCACCTTTCGCCATACATGTCACATTCCAGATAATGCCTTGGTAAAGCATTTTGTGTCCTAAGTAATTAGCACAACTCGGTCTGTTTTAAGTGTACAGTCACAGCTCATCTCCTGTAGGCAAGATGGATAAAGGTTCCAGTTTCTCTTCTTGAAGCCCATCCTTTTTCCAAAGGGCAAATCTGTTACAATAATATCCGCAGAACCAGTCCACAATGGCAGATTGCAAATATCCCACTGAACAGCATCTATGGACAAATCCCAGGATGATTTGCCTTCTTTAACTTGGTAACCAGTGAACTCTTAACTGGGGTTGGAGTTATGGTTTGTTGAGGATCTCCTCTACATCACAGCTTAGCCTAAACTTACCCTTGCTTATAACCAGCAACAAAGGACCTCCAATAAAAATATATTTTGCAGAAGTAAGAAATATGACTAGCAAAATGGACGAATTACAATGTTATTTTACTTGTTAAAAAATTTTTTAAGTGCAGTTGAAATTCATATTGCTGGTGGAGGTATAAATTGGTTATAGTCACTTTGGAAAGTTAATGGGCAGAATCCATTATAACTGAACTTACATATACCCTATAATTCAGCAGTTTTACTCCTGAGTGCATACCCAAGAGAAATGAATGCATGTGCCTACTACAAGTTTTACATAAGAATGTTCATGGGCATTTGATTCATTATAGCTCCAAGCTGGAATAAAGTGAGGTATATTAATACAATGGTATACTGCCTAGTAATAAAAAAGAAAATACTGTATACGATAACATGGATGAATCTCACAGGCACTGTGTCGAGTGAAATTGATAAAAAGGTATAATTCCATTTACATGAAATTCAAGAATGGGCAAAACTATGATGATAGAAGTCAGGATAGTAATGACCTCTCTGGAGTTGGTATTGACTTAGAAGGGGCACAGTGAGCTTTCTGAAGTGATGGTAATGGTCTATATCTTGATCTGGCTGGCCATTACATTGGTATTTGTGTATGAAAAGAGCTCTATCAGCTGTCCATTAAAATTTTGTGAACTTCAAAATATGGGATATGTTACATCCCAATTTTTAAAAAATTAAAAACAGCAAAGCCAATTTTTGACTACTGTGTCTCAAGTGCTTGGTTACATACAGAGTCAGCTACCTAATATCAATAAATATAAATAACTAATTCATTGTGCAGTGAAAGTAATGTTGGGTTTGGAGTCAGGGCTAGTTTTGAATCACAGCTTCATCTGTCATTATGACATTGAGCCTTTCCTATGACATTGAGTAAGTAACTTACTTGGGAACTTCTTGTGATGAAAGAACAGAGCATCACTGAGTTGAGAGAACTGTAGAAAACTTTTAAAATGTTAACCTTGATTCATGATCCCTTACCACTGAGAAATGTCCACACACATTTAGGAGTGGTTCTCAGCAATTGTAGGCAACCCAACACCTCCCTCTGGCTTTAGCAAGATGAAAAACAGCCCTATCTGGATCAATCATTTTGTCCTGCAATTTTAAAATTAAGATTGAGAAAAGCGTGTAGAATTGATGACTTGAACTTAGGAAATAAAGTCAGGCCAGGGCTACCTTGTTTAGAAGCAAGCAGCACATGGAAAATCTGAGAGCTGTGATACAGAACAAGAATAATCTCAGATTACTTACTGTACCACTCAAAGTCCTAAGTACTATAAATTTATGAAGTTGGTATGGGTTGAGTATTCCCTATCCAAAATACATGAGTATTTTGGACTTTGGAGTATTTGGGTATGCATAAAAGATATCTTGGGGATAGTCCCCAAGTCTAAAAATAAAATTCATTTATTTATTTATTTGAGACAGGATCTTACTCTGTCACCCAGGTTGGAGTGCAATGGTGCAATCTTGGCTCACTGCAGCCCCAAACTCTTGGGCTCAAGTGTTCTCCCATCTCAGCTTCCCAAATAGCTGGAACTGCAGGCAGGTACCACTGTGTCCACCTAATTTTTAAAAACTTTTTTGTATAGACTGGACCTTGTTATGTTTGCCCAGGATGGTCTCAAACTCCTGGCCCCAAGCTATCCTGCCTCAGCATCCAAAAGTGCTAGGATTACAGGTATAAGCCACTGTGCACAGCCTCATTTATATTTCATATACACCTTATATACATATCCTTAAGATAATTTTTTTACAATATTTTTAACAGTTTTGTGCATAAATCACATGACTTGTCACATGAGGTCAGGTGTAGAGTTTTCCACTCGTGGTGTCTTGTTGACATTCAAAATATTTTGGACTTTGAAGCATTTTGGATTTTGAGATTTTGCAATAGGGATGCTCAACTTGTACTGTTATTCCTCATTTACAGGTTAGGACACTGAGAAACTTGTTTAAAGTAAAAACTGAAGCTGAATAAAACCCAGGCAGTTTGACTTCAGAGTCTGCTTTCATGAAGCAGTGCTGACGTATCAGGCACAGGTATAATAGCTGCTTTGGTTCCTAAGAGCTTTCTGGTTCCTGTTCTCAGTATCTTGAGAAGATTGAGTCTGCTTCTTATCTTTGAATTATTTCTCATAATTTATAATAAAATGTTTTGTCTTTACTCAAACTGGTTTGAGTGGATTTCAGTCAATTGCAGCGGATAGAGCCCTGCCTCAGTTTGACTATGAATGGAGTTACAAGTAACAAACCTCAAAAATAATACAACTGGCTAAGTCAAGGTGAGGTAGGGGACTTTCCACCATTAAGATTGTGGGGGAGACTCAGTAGGGAATCTTTTACCTAGGCTTTCTCCAATTGTGTTTTAGAGCTCATGCTACATAGTCACTACGTAGTGCAGTAGAGAACTTGATAGCCAAATATTTTAAAATGTTAAGTGTATTGGTGACTATTGGAGTTTTGAAAAGTATGTTAGAAAAGAGAGGCATTCTAAACAAGATTCTCAGATGAATGTAGATTGGAGCAAATTTGGCAATTTTAAAACATTTTCACAATTTTTTTTTTTTTAGTTGAAGTCTCAGTCTGTCTCCCAGGCTGTGGAGTGCAGTGGCATGTTCATGCCTACCACAGCCTTGATCCGCCTCAGCCTTCCAAGTAGCTGGAACTACAGGTGCCCACTGCCACGCTCAGCTAATTTTTTTTTTTTAGTTGTAGAGACTCACCAAGTTGCCCAGGCTGGTCTCACACCCCTGGGCTCAGGCAATCCTCTCACCTCCGCCTTCCAAAGTGTGAGCCACCACACCAGCCAATTTTGACAATTTTTAAAAGCTATTTCTGCCTATAACATGCATGGTCTGAAAATGTAAGGCCAAATCAAGAAATTACTCAAGAGGCATGTTGAATTGCACCATAATTTTTTTTTGCCACATTTTTTCCTAACACTAAGGTTTTCACACTGAATACCAGAAAGTGAAATATTAGCATTAGGAATAGGACTCTCAAGGAGGAGCAAATGATATTAAGGAATGCTAACTCTTCAACTCCCTCCAAAACGTTTTCCACTGCCCATCCCCTTTCATGTCTCACAGAAACATGATGATACCTCACACTATGGATAGCCACAAGGATTGGAATGTGCTATGTGTATTGGGATATTACTAAAGGGCAAGCTACCATGCCTACTTATTCTCTTGTTTGCTTTGAAGCTAAAACAGAACAATGTCGATGGACAGAGTCCCAGCTGTTGCTAAGAGACAGAAGTCCGGAAGAATTGGCGACTTAAGGTGAAACCTGACCCACTAAAGTCCTCAACATTAACTAAATACAAAAGGAATCTCCCTAAAAGAAGGTTGACAGGCAGTCCTCCACAGTGGGGCAGTTACATGCTTTAAAATCCCAAAGTCTGCAAGGAGACTCAGACCATAGACTATCTCAGGCACCTCTATTATCCAATTCAGAGGAGTCTCCACCAGCCAGAAGTGAGTGCCCTTGCCCCAAATTAGGAACCTCAGTGCTTCTACTCAGGAATAGCTCTTAAGGACTCTATAAAAGGAAATTCAAATTGGGTGTAGCCACTTTTTGTAATAACTGGCTAGTGAGTGGGTCAATTAACTCATGCCTTATAAGATTTCAAGGGCCTATTATAAACTATGCCATTCCTGATGGAAATGGTATATACTCTAATTGAGCTAATTAAATTTATATTGAGTCCACAGATTGCAGTATTAGTTCAAGTATTTCTTGGATGCTATCTGCCTATCTTCAGGCCAGATACTGCGAAAACAGTGTTAAGAAGAATTAGGGTTTTTCTCACTGGAAGTTGACATTCTGGTCTGAAGGACAGGGAGGAGAGAGATGAATAAGGAAATAGCAATATTACAGATTGAAGCTGGGTGCAGTGGTATGCACCTGTAGTCCCAACTACTTGAGAGGCTGAGACAGGAGGATTGCTTGAGCCCAGGAGTTTGAGTTGAGGCCAGCCTGGGCAACATAGTGAGACACTGTATATTAAATATGTATACAGATGGCTTATATATATACAGATGGTTTGTGTAAAGAAAAGACAGGGAACTGTCAGAGTGAAGAAAAACATGTAAATGGGAAGAGCAATAGGGAAGTCAGATAATGCTTCGCTGGGCTACTGTATCCAGAAGGATGAGATGGAGCCGATTGTAGGAAGAACCATGAGAAGAGCAGGAAAGACCCTAAGGTAGGAAAGGGTTTTTCACATGTAAAGAACCAAAGGAGGCAGAGAAAGCTGGAGAAAAGTGAGAAGTTGAGTTGATAATAGGTTGAGTGAGCACTCGTACAAATTGTTATTTTTTTAAATTTTATTTTGATTTATTTTTCACTAATTCTTTTAAATAGTAATACTAATTTGAGGAAGTAAGAATACCCATTTGGCCAGAAGCTTCTCTGTTTATTTTCATATTTTAAATTTTCCAGACATGTTAACTATTTAACTACCTAAAATTTGAAGCAATTGGAGACTTGTTATAACAGGATAAGGAGCCAGCTCAGCGTCTCACACCTGTGGTCCCAGCTACTCAGAAGGCTGAGGGGGAAGGATCGCTTGAGCCCAGGCTCTCGGTGCTGCAGTAAGCGAGAATGAGATCCTGTCACAAAATCAAAAAATAGTTATAAAAGGGCAGAAATGCTTTATTTAAAAAAATTATTAAACTTAACTTTATGGTTTCTTAATATTTATTATTTGTTATTGTGGATCACCTGTTTCTGGTTTTTTCTCTAACTAGTTAAAACTTTAGAGAAATGTAGGTAAAAATTGTGTGAAACTATCATATGTCACTAATAACACTTCCAGAGATGGTATATGAGCCTATATAATTTCTCAAAAGTAATTAGCCAAGACAAATTAACATATTGATGGAAGGGAGAATAATTTCAGTTACTTTTCCAAGTTTGAGATTCTGTAGGTCTTCATCGTTAAATCAACTTATTGTTTTAAATGGCAATAAATGAATAAAATAAACTAATTAGACATTATGAAACCTGTTCAAATTTCAAAAAAAAAAAAAAAGAGCTATCTTTGTAGGACAAAAAGCAGTCCAGTAGAACTACCAAGGAAGAGAATGGCAATAGGACTTCTACCTGGTTTTCATATTTCCATTTCTGCCCTTTCTTCCCTTCCCAACCCACTCTCAACATAGAAACCAGAGGGATTTTTTTTAAAAAACATAAATTGCTTCACTGCTTAACACCTTTTCAGAAAAATTCAACATCCCTTCCATTGAGTCTTACAAGAGCCTGCATGAACTCACTTAAGCCTAACTCTCTAAAGTCCTGTCCCCTGTCTTTCTCCCCCATACTCATTACTTTCCAGCCAATTGGCTTCCTTTCTGCCCTGGAGCCTGCCAAATTCTTTTCCACTTGCAGGCATTTGCTCTGGTTGTTTCTGTGTCTGGGATGGTTCCCCCGCTCTTCCCATGTGAGGTTATTTGTCATCCTTTAGGTCTCAGCCCAGATGTCACTTTCTTAGGGAGGCCTTCTCCACAACATCTAAAGAGTGCCGCCTCTGTTCCCTTTTCTAGTTACCCTGTTTATATCCTTCATGATAATGATCTTGACTTAACATTGCTTTATTTTATCTGTCTAGTCTGTTTTCTTCTCTCTTACTGATAGTAAGCTCCCTTATAAAGTGATATAATGAAATATTTGGAAACGTTAGGGATATATTAAAAGTAAATTTTGTAGGATCTTAAAAAAGAAGCAATTAAAAATTACCAATGCAGTAATTTGATTGTAATCATGAAGTAAATACTTGTTGATTTTAATATATATGGTGATATATAGTCGTTCTATTGGAGTGGTAGGGTTGGAAGTAGTGTGAGTGCTAGATGCCCGTAGTGGAAGTTGGCATTGTTGATTCAATATCCATTCTCTTTCCCCCATTGAATAGTGGCCACATGGTCCAGCTTTAGAGTTCAGCCTGACTAACCTAAATTGATTAGTGTATTTCCATCCCCCTTGCCACTCTGATAAGTTTATGGATGGGCGGGTCTAAGCTAGTAAATTCATGGCACTTCCTAGGCCACAGGGAATAGTTAAGTAATGGGCATATAACCCATTTTAGAGTAAAGAGCTATGAAAAGTTTGTTTAGGAATTCAGAGAAAGAGGTTTTTTTATTTGAATGAAAGATCAGAGAGTAAGCCTCTTTTTTCTCTTTGAATGTTGAGTGTGCCACTGTGAAACCAGAAGCTGTTACACCTCTTTTGCCTTCACAAAGAGATGCAATCTAAAGATGAAGACATCACACAGAGAAGAAGAGAACTGAAGGAACCACAGAGAAATGGAGATAGAGTTGCTGGATAAAGCAGACTCTGAGGCTTCTCATAAACTCTATGCTTCCAGTTGTGGAAGTCAATGCAATTTACATTTCTTTAAAATTTATTTTTAAATTCTATATTTAAATAGATATATAGAGATGGGGGGGTCTCACAATGTTTCCCCTGCTGGCCTTGAACTCCTGGGCTCAAACAATCCTTCTGCCTCAGATTCCTGAGTAAGTGGTACTACAGGTACATGCCACTGTGCAGGGTTGCAGTTCTCATTTCTTAAACCAGGTGGGATTGGGATTACTAGAATTTGAGGCATCCTAACTGATAAAATTCTACCAATAAGAAGTTAAGAGATAATGTCCAAAATATATAAATGAAGAAATAGCTATTATTATTTTAGAAAAATGGAAAGAGCTAGCAGAAGAAATAGCTTTCAGCAGCTGAAAAGTGCCTCTGGGAAATAGAAAGCAGAGATGGGAAGGAGAGAGAAGAGACATGGGCTATTTGTTTAAAAAATCATAAACCTTTCAAAACAATTTATTGTGTACTTTAATTTTCTTTTCTTTTTTTTTTTTTTTTTTTTGAGTCAGTATCTCACTCTATTGCCTAGGCTGGAGTGCAGTGGCATGATCATGGCCCACCACAGCCTCGACCTTCTAGATTCAGGTGATCCTTCTGCCTCAGCCTCCTGGGTAGCTAGGACTACAATGCACGCCACCACAACTGGTGTCCTGATGTTTTGTAGAGACAAGGTCTTGCTATGTTGCTTAGGTTGGTCTCAAACTCTTAGGCTCAATCAGTTCTCTAACCTTGACCTCCCAAAGTGCTGGGGTTAAAGGCATGAGCTGCTGCGCCTGTTCTGTGTATCTTAATAAGAATTTTTTTAAAAAATCCAAGGAAGCTTAGAATTTTAAATTGATTCAATTTTTTTAAAAATTGTGTATTAAATTGCTATCTTTTTTTTTTTTTTTTGAGCCAGGATCTCACTTCGTTACCCGGGCTGGAGTGGAGTGGCATGGTCATGGCTCACCACAGCCTCAACCTCTTGGGCTCAAGTGATTATTTCTTAGCCTTCTGAGTAGCTGGGACTGCAGGTGTGGACTACCATGCCCAGCTATTTTAAAAAATTTGTTATAGACATGATGTCTCACAATGTTGCCTAGGCTAGTCTCAAACTCCTGGGCTCAAGCAGTCCTCCCGTGTCAGCCTTCCAAAGTGCTGGGATTACAGGCATGAGCCACTGTACCTGATCTTAAATTGCTATCTTAATACAGGTAATTTAAAGTGAAAGTAGTTGATGTTCTAGATATAGAGTGGTAATAAAGGAGTAGGATACATGTAGTAGACATAAAAGGTAAGGCAGAATCTTAGAGTATAAAAAATTTGAAGTTTTTTTTAATGTACTTAATGACTAATATTTTTTAATGTCTGTACTATACTACAAAAGTACTACAAAAATATTGAACAACCCCAAAAAACACTGAATGCTTATTTGATTTTTTGTTTAATTTTAGAGCTGTGGGGTACATGTGAGGATTTGTTACATAAGTAAGTTGTGTGTAGTTGAGGCTTGGGCTTCTAGTGAGCCCTCTCTCCTCCTAGTAGTGGACATGGTAGCCAATGGATGGTTGTGTGTCCCTTATCTCCCCTCTCTCCCTCCCCCCATTAGCATTGCCCAGCATCAGCTGTTCTCGCCTTTTTTTGAATGCTTATTGATTAAGATAGATTTCTTAAAATTGACATTTTATACATGATATGGTTATCATAGCCCATTTCTGAGTGCTAAGAATATCAGGATTTTTTTTCTTTGATATTGACAGTATGTTTTCCCTAAGTAGTATTACAGCTCCATGTACCACTTGTAAAATACTTCACTGTGTCTACATTTAGCAAATATATCACTTCCCAATAGATTTTCACAATGCTCTCATATTCACTTTGCATACAATTCCAGATAGATGTTGATACTTAACTTCTCTTAGTACAAATCCACTTTGCATCTTTTCTCATCCAGATTTCAAATGGCAACTGACATATTGTAGTGGAATGTTTCAATATCTTCCACAGCTACTTAATACTTATACAGGATATATGGTTGGAGCCACACTGAGAATTTTCTTACTACACAAAAATGCCCATCTGAGGGGAAAGTAGTGGCTGAAATCATCCAGCGTGTGTTCATTCATCATGTAGTCCGGAATTTACTGCCAGAAAGGGCACATTTTGCAATTCACACAGTTTCTGTATGGATTAGTGGTGGCCAAGTTTAAAGAGAGAAATAAAAACAGCAGTAGAAGGTCATATCATATATAACCAATTTTAACAAAGATTTTGTTAAGCACCCACTGAGTGTTAGACACTGAGATCACAGAGATGATGAATTCCCTGGGGTCACAATGAGTAGAGTGAACATAGGCCAATTTGTGGAGTACTATACCAGTTAGCATTTGTTTTCCCATCATCTCATCTCATTGGTGTACCCTTTTGCTTCCATGTCTATCACAGTTTGGACAATAAATTCTCTAGTCACCCTAAAAAGAAGAAAAAAGTCATTTCAAACTGAGTGCAACAGTCATAGTTAAATGACAAAGCCTGATCTCCCCTGATTTGGCATGAAAAGAAATTTGGTGGGGGAAATGACACTAGATAGAAATACGACTGAAAAGTTAGGGAGGATCCAAGATGGTATAAGCCTATATATAACTTTGTTTTTTCTTTTAGAAAGCAGGACTTATTGAGAGGACAGAAAAGCTCCCACAGTGGTGGGAGGGGACCCAAAGGGGTTACCCTTATATACCACTTTTCAGGAGTCTTAAGTTTTGTCTTGAAGGCATTGGGGACTAATACTGGTTTGGGGACAGGCATACAATAAAATCATATCTGTTTAATGTTGAAAAGAGCAACACTACACTATCCTATCCCCCTGCCCCCCCCCGCCCACACCCACACATAAGGCTGGGAGGAGGAGAGGAAAATCATCCTTTCTGAGTGTAAACACACTCATAAGTGAATCCACTTAACTCCTTGGAATGAGCAACTGAGCCTCTCCATTCTAACTGTAAAACACAATGATTACTTTCATTGGCATCCTAAATTTATAGATGTTTGCAGGTAGTAAGCTGTTCTAGTCCAACATACGTTTCTTTCCGTATATGTTGAATTGCATGTTTCATGAGATTATTGTGTTTGTTCTTTAAAAACATTATAGAAACTGATGAACTAAGAAGGCTACTGTTTCCATGAAAATTTTGTTGCATGCTTTTGAAAAACTGAAAGAATTAGTTCAAGCTGCATGACAAATTACTATAGACTGGATGGCTTATAAATGACAAAAATGTATTCCTCAAAATTCTGGAAGCTGGAAGTCTGAGATCACAGTGCTGGGCATGGTTAGGTTTTAGTAAGGGCCCTCTTCTGGGTTGTAGACTACCAGCTTCTGTTATCTCATGTGGCAGAGAGCAGAAAGATGCAATCTCTCTTGGATTCTTACCAGGGTACCCTTATGACCACACTTATGACCACACTTAATCCTATTTAACTACCAAAGGTCTCATCTCCTAATGCCATTAAATTGGGGTTTAAGGTTTCAACATGGGAATTGGGAGGACACAGACATTCAGTCCATAGCAACAAGTTGCTAAAAATATTCAGATAAGTGAGATGTGAATAAAACTGTAAATAGGTAGCGTAAATATCAAGAAAGTTCTGTGCTTAGTTTGCTTAACAACATACTATGTACCTGTTGCCATACTAATATGCTCTAATAAAGATACAGTTTGGGTCTGGCAGCTGCAATTAGGGCTACTACTTGGTTGAACTTGAAGAAGTCTTTGGTCATTCTCTAGGATTTATCCAGTTTTTATAGGTGGTAGACAGGTGAATCAAATGGTGATGTGATAAGAATCATCACCCAGGCATCCTTGAAGTTTTTAAGAGTGACACTGATCTCTGTACGCACCTAACATGTGAGATACTGCTTTTCATTTACAATTTTGTCTGAAATGGGCTGGGGATCAGTTTTCAAGACTTCTACTTAGTTTTTTCCACTAAAATAGCTTTCACTTCAGGAGCTAAAACTCAGTGTAAGGATTAGTCCAACTGTCAGTCCCAAATATAACATCCAGGTACTGAGGGTAATGACTAGCAGCTGTTTCATGAACCCAGAGCACCCATTGTGAGCCAGGATTTGGCCAGAACTAAAGTTATTACCTGGCTCCTATACACTCTACTGAGGAGGCTAAGTTGATACTTCAGTCTACAGGTATCAATGTTCACTCAGCTCCTGTGCCTAATTATCCCTGAAATGTCTAAATATTCCCCTTTTCCCAATGTGCAGTCAACTAAGGAAATGGCCTAGGTTCCTTTAGGGAAGAACTGGAAGAATCATTAGAATATATGTTTGCCATAGTGTTGTGGGGTCCCTCCTTCCAGGGACCTGGCCACCTGTCAACAGGTTCTAGGTCTGAAAATTGGCTTAGATCTGGCAACTGGGTGAGGGATCATACACTTTTTATTGCAGTAACCACCCTCAGTATCCTCATTCACTCATGCCTTTTTTGATTATATGAAGGGGGACCCAAAATCAACTCGGAATTATCTTTTATTTGGAGGACAGGCCCCTTGTAATAATTTGTTCCTCCAGATCAGTCAACCAAAGTTTTTATCTGGAAGTTTTGAGAAGATTGCACTTAGGATTTGTGGAAGAAACATCCTGAGTTGTGGCAAACAGGTGACTGGTTCTTTCACCATGAAACGCACCTAACCATGCCGCACTGAGTGTTCAGCAGTGTTTGACCAAAAATGGCATGACCCCTGTGCCCTACCCTTCCTATTCATTAGTCTTGCCCTGAGCAACTTTTTGTTTGTTTGTTTCCCTGGATGAAAAAAATCCTCAAAGGGAAACATTTTGCTGATGTGGAAGAGGCCAAACAAACAAACAAAAAACAAGGCGGAAGCAATAAAGGCATCAAAATCAACAAGTTAAAAAACTGTTTTGACAGTGGAAAAGTGTCTCCCTAGGTGTATTGCATCAAACAGCGAATGCTTTGTAGGTGACTGAAGTTTAAGCATATAAGAATAAATACACAATTTTTAATCAATAAATTCGGTTTTGGAGGGGGCCCTCTTGTGCGTATTAGGCAGTACCCTTGTTACCTGCTCATCTCTTTTGCCACTAGGGACACTGAGTTCTATTGACCATCTCCACAGCTCATTTTGGGTTGAGCCCCCTTGGCTGTACTCTCCTTGAGTTTTAGAAACAAACCCTGCTTCCTGGCATTTAATGTGCTTTTGGGCCCCATCATTGCCATAACTATTGATTGGGCAAGTTCTGTGATAGTATCTTCTATTGTTAGTCCTGGCCATCAGAGATGAACCATCACTGAACTTCTTAGCGAGGATAGTGCCTCTCTTATCAGTCCTTTCCTGACAGCCTTGGTGAATGATGTGATCTCTGGGCCCTCCCATGGAACATAATCCTCTATGTGGACTTCTGGTCTCACATAGTATATCCACTCCAGCCTACCCACTTCTCTGTATCTTTAATCCCATATTCCACTATCTGCCATTGACAGTTTGAGCATTTCAACTTCTCTCAGCGTGGACAATTGCTTCTAGTAATCATCCCAACAGGGAGTTTGCACCATTCTCTGGGACCCTAATAGGGTGTTAAATCTCATATCCTGAAAACACCTCTAAGCAAATAATTTCACACTTCTCCAGTTTTATGTTTCAGCCTTCTTGATTAAGCATGTTCAAAATCTAGTTCCACATACTCCTATTTCCTACCAATATACTTGGATCATTTTTGTAGTTGCTTGATGGTATAGATCAGGCCTAGGCATTCCCTTCTGGGTTATGCAATGACAATACTAGTTATCGACTTGGCAGCCATGATAGAAGGTGGGGTAGGTTTCTGAGAGGGCCACCTATTGTCTTGTTCTGGAAAGCTTTCCACAGTGGCTCTCTGCTTTTGGGGAGTACTAACTTTAATAAGAAGGGAGGCATCATCTGCAGGCCATCTCTGAGTATTCAGAGGAGTCTTGGAAGCCAAAATCTTTGGGGACATCTACCCAGCTATCCCCATCCTATATGTTAGGGTCTCAACTTTTTCAACAAGGGACCTAACCAGGACCTAACTTTGACTTCAAGTGTTTTTTAATCTTCTTGATTATTAAGTTCTTAATTTGGTGTTCAAGCTTTTTCTGTTTTTCCAGGGCAGGAGATAAGGGCCTCTTTGTAAGCTACTAAAGAAACCGTACACTTGTTAATAGCTCTCAGGTTTTCATTAACCTTTTGTAGGCCTCAATGCAATTTTATGATATCCAGACAATTCCACTGTTCTTGTATATATTATACACACACACACACACACACACACACACACACTTTTGTATACACACACATACACACACACACACTTTTGTACTGCCTGAATTTTTTCCCCAGGCATGACATTCCTCTGCATCAGAATGTTCTCCCTAGTCAATACTGTGAACATTTTAGTAACTGGGCCACCACATTCTTCCAGGGACTATCCATGCCCCAAATACCACATGGGATATGGTCCTCGTTGACAGTGGGACAGTTCTAATCTAATTCCCAGACTCCATCTGTTTTAGTTCATTTGGGTTTGTGGTATATTATGAATATATATTTGGTCTTTGTGTCCAGTTCGTGCCACAGAGTTAAAACTCAGAATTTCCAATTCCTTGGAATTGTTAGAAGTGTCTTGTTTTTCATAATGAGTCTCTTTGGATCACACCTGAGTTTATGACTTAGGTAGGGCCACTAGATAGCCTGAGGATGGGACCAGTCACCAGGAAAATCAAGTGATTACAGGATTAGAGAATTGGAACTTTCAGCCCCACCCACCAACCTCCAAAAAAGGAGGTAGGACTGATTGTCAAACTAAAAACTGGACAAGCTCTGAGAGCTTCTGAGTTGCTGAACATGTGGAGGTGCTGGGAGAGTAGTATGCCCGGAGAGGGCATGGAAGCTCTAAACCTCTTTCCTCCCTCATACCTAGCCCTATCCATCTCTTCATTGGGCTGTTCATCTGTATCTTTTATAATAAACCAGCAAGCATAAGTAAGGTATTTCCCTGAATTCTGTGAGCCATCTTAGCAAGTTAATTGAACCTGGGGGTGGGGTGGGGGGGGGGATCATGGGAACCACAGTTTATAGCACTTACGTCAGAAGTGTAGGTAAAAACCTACTACTTCCTACTGACATCTGAACTGAGGACAATTTTGTGGGACTGAGCCCTTAACTTGTGGGATCTGACTCTATCTCCAGGTGGATAGCATCATAATTGAATTGAATTATAGAATACCCTGTTGGTATCTGATGGAGAATTGCTTGGTGTGAGGACAACTTCCTACATATCTAGTCACAGGAATGTTCCATATTGAATGTAAGAGCTACATGAACTGGGTGGCTTATAAAAAGGAGAAATGTATTTCTCACAGTTCTGAAAGCAGGAGGCTGAAAAGTTTAAGATCAAGGAACTAGCAGATTCAGGGTTTGGTAAGAGCCCACTTCCTAATAGATGGTGTCATTTCACTGTGTCCTTACCGGGTTTAAGGGACAAGCTAGAGTTTTCACATGGTTTAAGGGACAAGCTAGCCGGGCACAGTGGCTCACCCCTGTAATCTCAGCACTTTGGGAGGCTGAGGTGAGAGAACTGCCTGAGCCCAGAGGTTCGACACCAGCCTGGGCAACTTGGCAAGACCTCGTCTCTACAATAAATAAAAAATTAGCTGGCTGTAGTGGCACATGCTTGTGGTTCCAGCTACTTGGAAGGCTGAGGCGGAAGGATCACTTGAGCCCAGCAGGTCGTGGCTGTGGTGGCTGTGAGTGTGCCACTGCACTCCAGCTTGGGTGACAGAATGAGACTGCAACTCTAAAAAATAAAAAATAAGGAACAAGTTAGCTCTCTGAGGTACTAAGAATCACGAAGGCCAATCGCTTCACCCGGACCCCACCTTGAAACTACCTACATAAAATATCAAGCCATGGGGTAAACGCTATAGGAAAGACTCAAGCCCTGAAAAGCTGCAGCTATGGTTGCTTTCACTCCACTAGAGGGCAATTGATTATCTTCATGTCCTGACCCCTGGGGAGTGGGGCTGCCCTGCAAGGCTGATAAACATATTCTGCCTTAAACAATGGGTCTAAGACTGCATGGATCCAAAAGTTGAAGTTGAAGAACAGATGTGGCTCCAATCTAGGAATCTCACCTACCCCATACCTTCCCCCTAAACTACCTCTATAATGGCTCACTGCTCAGAGATTAGTTACTTATGGTCACAGGACTTGCTTTCTAGGTAGATCTGTTGTAAAACATAAGAATGGTACAATAAATCAAAAATCAGCTGGGCGTGGTAGCACGCGCCTGTAGTTCCAGCTACTTGGAAGGCTGAGGCGGAAGGATCGCCCCGGAGCCCAGCAGGTTGAGGCTGTGGTGGCCGGGAGCAGCCACTGCACTCCAGTCTGGGTGACAGAGTGAGACTCCAACTCAAAAAAATAAAAAAGAATGGTATTTGAGATATTTTTCAGACTTTGAATGCTGATGGACCTGAGACCCCACCAGGGACCAGAACACATACCAGGAAGTTGGCTCCACCAGTCCTGTGATGCCCAGCTCACTACCCTCCCCCCTACCCGCCGAAACCAGCTCTGCAACTTGAAGGCAATTTTGATACCCCTCCATTACATCATCAACAAATGAACAATCCCTATCCCCCCTACCTGCCAAATTCCCCTTAAAACCCTAGCCTCTGAATTCTCAGGGAGGCAGATTTGATTAATATCTCCTGTCTGCCTTGCTAAGCTGCTTTGCAATTTGCAATATTAAACTCTTTCTCCACTGTAATAGCTGCATCAGTCTTGGTTTTTCTGAGCAGCAGGCAAGAGAACCCAGTCAGGCTTTAACAACATCCTAATACCATAACTTTGGAGGTTAGAATTTCAGCATATGAATTTTGAAGGGACACAGACATTCAGACCACAGTGCCATCTTACTATCTTTTTTTCTCAAACTAATCCTCCTGATCCCAACTATGTCACTGTGTCCAGAAAGCAGAAGATGACATTAAGTTAGAAGTATAAGAAGTCTATTGGAAAAATGATAAAGGGGAGAAAGTAGAATTAGGAAGGAAAAGCCTCAGATTGTGATACAGATCTGACAAAATCTCAGCCAACCCTGCATGGAACTCTGGATAAATGCTGCTTGTTAGGGAACTCCTACTCTGGGCAGAGATGGTTAGGCCCTGGTACCATTGCCATGTTCAGTCATTGGGGGTTGTCAGGGGCTTCCTCAACTGGTATACTGTTGATATATCTTGACAATGCTGCAGATGGAGGTATCCAGTTTACTGGTACTCAATACAGTCAGATTGCAAGTTCTGTTGAGAAGGGAGATATCTGTGGTATACCTACATGGCTGCCCTACTGACCTAGCCTGAGAAAACTCACTGAGTGCCAGTAACAAGTAGCCTAATAACTTGATTAAAAAGGGGAATACATGGTCTGACAATTAAGTTTGCAAACTCATCCTAGAAAAAGTGCTACTTACCACATTGCTGAATATCACTGCAGTCACTTTCTAAGTACTCCCCTTGGAAAGCTATGCACTGGCACTAGTGCCTGGCCCACCCGTCAAAGCAGTTTTGGATTTCTTTTTCTGGAATGGCCATCAGAGCTATTGTCCTATTATCCTTGATGTCCTGAATGCCATCAAAATGTCTTCCTTTCAATATTTCCTTTATCTTTGGGTAAAGAAAAAAGTCATTGGGGGCCAGATCAGGTGAGTGGGAAGAGTGTTCTGATACAGTTATTTGTTTACTGGCTAAAAGCTCCCTCACAGACAGTGCTGTGTGAGCTAGTGCATTGTGATGCAAGAGCTTCTTCAGAACCACTTTTGCATACACCTTTCTTATGCCGAGATTTTCAGTTAAGATTTTTCCTATTTGTCTATCAATATTTATTTGGTCTGGTATGCTTCTCACAGTCAACCAATGATTTTGACTCACAATTTGACAAATTTTTGCAACACTTTTGTCAGTTCTGCTCATCACTGACTGTTCTGACCTCTTCATCAGTGACTCTCTTTCCCCTCATGTTTTACTGCATGCTAAGTATTATGGAATGAATAGTTTCTCCTTTCTAAGTGCATGTGTTGAAGTTTGAACCCCCAGTACCTCAGAATGTGAATGTACTGAGGGCTAGGGTCTTTAAAGAGGCATTCACTTAAAATAAGGCCATTAGGGTGGGCCCTCATCCAGTATGACTGGCATCCTTACAAGATATATCACATTTAATCCATTTGTACACTGCCGTTTTCTTTATGGCATTATTCCCATAAACTTGGACTAACATGTCCCTGATTTCGCTTCCACTCTTGCCAGTTTTAACAAGAAATTTAATGTTTGTTCGTTGCTCCAATTCAAGCTCTGACATTCTTGCAATGGCATACAAAAACATGCAACAACAATAATGAATGCCACTCAGCAAGACACCACCACATGTTGACACAAACACAGCTGTGAGACACTGATATACCAAGTTTATGAATGAAACCTTACCAAGTTGTTTGTACAGTGCTGCCAACATAAGCACATGGTGGTCAGTTTGCTAACTTAATTATCACACCTTGTAAATCTGAAACAAGGCAGATTGGTTGAAAGCTGACAAATAAGCAATTAGAATGCTAGATTTTCCCCAACCTGTCACTAGGCAAAGGCCAGCTAAACGGAGGTTTTTTATTTGTACACGGTCACACGGTCACACCCAGTCACTTACACATTATCTATGGCTCCTTTTTTACTACAATGCAGAGTCAAACACATTTGAAAATATTTACTACCTGGTCTTTTCCAGAAAAGTTTATGATTCCTGATCCATGCTCTTGAGATTATTTACACCTTTGTACTGAGGTTATTTACATTTATTGGCAGAAATACTATAAAATGGTGCAGCTGCTGCTTATCTCTTCCCAACTCTGCATTCAGAGGAATCATGTTGGTAGCTTGAAACTGGCTGTGATAGGAGAATTTTTACCACAGAAATTAGCAAATGCTACAATTCAGGCTTTTTTCTTTCTGGACAGCTAATTGTTAAACATTTGCCAGCAGCATGTTTTACTGCATGCTAAGTATTATGGAATGAATAGTTTCTCCTTTCTAAATGCATGTGTTGAAGTGTGAACCCCCAGTACCTCAGAATGTGAATGTACTGGGGGCTAGGGTCTTTAAAGAGGCATTCAGTTAAAATAAGGCCATTAGGGTGGGCCCTCATCCAATATGACTGGTATCCTTATAAGAAGAAGAAATTTGGATAGACAGGTTCAGGGGGATGACCTTTTGATGATACAAGGAGAAGACAGCCATCTATAAGCCAGGAACACAGACCTCAGAAGAAACCAATCCTACCAACACACCTTGATCTCAGACTTCTAGCCTCCAGAGTTGTGAGAAAATAAATTTGTCATCTAAGCCACCTAATCTGTGGTACTTTGCCGTGACAGTTCTGCAGACTGATAGAGAAGTTACCATAATAGCCAGTGAAATAGTATGTACCCATAGAAGCAAATTTATTGAAATGCCTTTGAAAGAGCTTTGATCTGGTGAGTGTCTGCACTCCGTTCTTTTTGCCTCAACTGTGTTTTTGTGACACTTGGTAAACTTGTTGGGTACACTACGTGCCAAGCCTTTTGAACTCTGTGAAAACCAGTTCTTCTAGGAAATAATATGCAAAGCTCTAGAGTCAGGGATATATATATATATATGTATATATATATATATATACACACAGTACTGCTTTGCTCCCTCTGACCCTCTGCTGGCCTCATTCCTAAGCCAAAGTGACTGCCAGGTAATATAGATATAGCTAATGGCAATCTATGGGAGCATTTCAGGAAGGATCCAGTAAGCCAACTGAGCAACACTCTGAACTCCCTTTTGTTTAGCGTATACTTCTTATTTGGAAATCCCTTGAGAGAAAGGGGAGAAAGGGGCAAGTAACATAAATGTACCACTCCATGATTTTTGGTCTTAAAGGTTCTCTATGGCTTGAACCTAGCATGTTTTTTTTTGTTTGTTTGTTTTGTTTTTAATAGGGAAAAGACTAAGCTGATTGGGAAAGTAAATAGTCCAACACCTCAAGAGAATAAAATAATCCCACAGAATGTAACCTATGACCTTCGATGCTGCTATAGTGTGAAACTTAATTGCCAATGTAATAGTACTAAAAGGTGAGGCCTTTGGAGGTGATTAAGGCCCCATGAAAGGGCTTGAAGGCCCTTATGAGAGCACTTGAGGGAGTGGGTTTGCTCTTTCACTCTGCTGCCCTTTAAGTACACAACTTCCATCCCCTTTTATGCCTTTCTGCCTTCTTCTATGTGAGAAGGCCCTCACCAGACACCAAATACTGGCACCTTGATCTTGAACTTCCCAGCCTTCAGAACTGAGGAATAAATTTCTATTATTTATCCAGTGTGTGGTATTTTGTTATAGCAGCACAAACAGACTAAGGCATATGCCATTAGCACTTTTAGAACAAGATATACCTTACTAGCACAGTATAGGAATAACAAACAAATTAACTATAGATTTCTTTTATTGTTTTGAAAATCAATAAATATGTAGTGAATGCCAATATACATGTATGTAGATTTACATGGGGTATAATAGTAGAACTTTAAGGTATTTAAACATTTACATCATTAATTACTTGATAAAGAGTATGAAGAACAGAAAGAGGAGCAATGGTCATTGCTGATTAAAGACTAAAAATTTTTTAAAGGTAATTAATTATCATCTGTCAATTAAAATTACAATAAAACTTTAAACAATTAAGAAAATGTGAAATTCTATGTTCTTTTATAAAAGTTTAGCTTACATGTAACTTTTCTGGAACAAATATATTTGCTGAAGTAAAATACATATGTAAAGATATAGTTTTATTTAGTGCTACTGACATATGAAGTCCCACATTGATAAAGTATACAATTTGAGATGGTTCATTTGGCTTTCCAAATGGTTATACCATGACGTTAATCATTTATTTCGCAAACTGAACACCAATAATGTTCAAAACTATTTTGCAGCCAAACACAATACATTTTCTAACAACATTCAATGCCATTTTAAAATTTCATGAGAAAAAGGAAATTCAATGTTCAATGAATATCATTTATACCTCTAATAAAGTATAATGCAAACAATGTGTCATATAATGTAAAGCACAATGTTTTATGATAGATATTGGCGTAGACTTTTTTATGGTGAGTAGTAGAATATGTATTTGAATAAAATACTTAGCAAAGCATTTTTGCTACTTATTTATGGCATAATTTGACTTTAAACGTTGTATAAGTATTTTTAAAAATGAATTATTCTAGCCCCTTTCACAGTGACCGGGGCTTGCACCTGGGTGAGTCACAGATGGGCACACACAGTGTCCCCAGTGGCCTAGAGCCAGGTTTGTCACAAAACCTATGTGACCTTGTAAGAAATCCTGCCTCGAACAAGAGCTTACGCTGATTGGTGAGTATGGCCCCAGAACAAACATGAGGTCTAGAGGATCAAACTTACCCTGGTCAAGATTCACGGAGCTGCCGGGGAGCTACTGATGCTTGACGAAGGACACACGAAGTCTGTTTGAAGAAGAAGGTAACACCCTGTTGCAGATGGGGGCAAAATGAAGCAGGGTCGCTCCTGGGTCTGAAGATGGAGGCTTTCTTCAAGAGACACCAGCAGACCCAGGTCTTTAAGCTGCAAGCAGGTGGTAAACACCCTTCATCATCTGCCTGGACTCCCAGAAGCAGGTCGACTTCTCCTTCTCTACATATGGGGTGGTTGCCTGGGTGGTGTGAAGAGGAAGAAAGTCAAGAAGAGCTAGGTGGGGCTGGAGCCAGAGATGACCCGAAGGAGGATGAGCACACCCAGCCCCTTCTTGACTGGTGGATTGTCTACTTTTCTAGTCTGATGATAAAATGGAATCAACACTTTAAACAACAACAACAAAAAAATGAAGTATTCTAGGGATGATCTTTATTTTCCATTTAGATTGATATTACATAAACTTTAAAAAATGGTTCTGAGTGTAGATTCACTTGTATTTTTGAATAAGTATAGTCATCTACCCAAATTAGTTGTTTTTCTGCAATTTCTATACCTAGGTTTGAGATCAGTAAGTGAAAAAGTCTTTTTTTCCAACATACACAATATATTTTTCAAAAATTCTGCAAGCATGAAAAAGAGGAGCATTTCTTAAAACATATACCATTTACTGAGAAATTTGTTAACCATTCAGGTGTTGTTGAGCAGTTTTCTAAGCAAAATATTTAAACTGTGTGTGCAGTAATAGGCACATACCTCCTTTGGACAATATGGAACTGTTTTCCATGAGGTATTTTTTTTTAATTCTGTGTTTTTTAGCAGTGAAACTATTTTTAAACAAAAACTTGCTTAAAATTTTATGAAGTCAAAGAGGTAGAAATAGCGATGCTAGAGTTGAAATTAGGTTGGGATGCAAAGGCCCTTTCACTCAGCAATCCATCCATCATCCTAGAAGCCCTGTAGGCTCCTCTGAGAATCCTAGGTCCCTGAAGATTAGTTTGAGGTATAAGTAGCAAGTACTAGGTAAGAATTTAAAAGTTTTGCTCTGTCTGTGGCTTTGAGCTGGTCATTAACTATCTCTAGCCTTTGGTTCCTTGATTTGTAAAGTGGAGATAGATGTAGATGATCTCTAAGGTACCGCCCAGCTCTAAAATGCTATGATCTCTATTCTACTTGAAGACAAATCTTTGTACATCTGTCCTGCCAATGCCAGAGGTTTTTTTTGGGTTTTTTTGAGTTGGAGTCTCATTCTGTCACCCAGACTGGAGTGCAATGGCCGCTCCCGGCCACTGCAGCCTCGACCTGCTGGGCTCCGGTGATCCTTCCGCCTCAGCCTTCCAAGTAGCTGGAACTACAGGTGTGCACTACCACGCCTGGCTAATTTTTTTTTTTTTATTTATTGTAGAGATGAGGTCTCACCAAGTTGCCCAGGCGGGTCTCAAACCCACGGGCTCAGGCAATCCACTCACCTCAGCCTCCCAAAGTGTGGGATTACAGGCTGAGCCACCGAGCCCGGCTCAATGCCAGAGGTTTAATCTAAGTTCATGAGCAAGCCAGGCTGTACCACAGAGGAAACAATTCTTGACTGCGCATTCTGCATTGTCTTTAACTCTAGAAGCATATTTCATTTTTCACACTGGCTACATTTATCTTAGGAACCAAGAATTATTCCAACATTGCCTAGTCCATGTGACATGGGTAAGTACTGTTCATGTTATGTGTTTGAAAACTCTAACTACTAGTACATGAATGTCAAATTGAATGGAAACCTGGCACATAGTAAGCATTCAATAAATAATTGTCACTTTGTGACTATGCTAAAAACCACTGAATTATTGTATACTTTTTTAGAGTGAATTTTATGAGATGTGATGTGAAATGTATTTCAATTTTTAAATTTGTTGAATGAATGAATCAAATAGTTGTATTTTTGGATGCAGAAATGAGGGCATTTGTTGTAAATTTAAAATACTGGTTTCTGATGTGCAGGATAAAACAACAGCAGCAATAACAAATAAATAAAACAATAAAAAAAATCACTGTTGTCAGGAGACATTAAAGATATTTGGGATGCATTCTTTAAAATTTTGGCAAGCATGTTTTATGATAGAATATTTCTTGCTGCTTTTTCAGAAGCAAAATAGTGACTAGATCAACTCGACTCATAAATCTCTATGGCATTTTTAAATGTTGCTATGCTTTACAAGTTTTTGTTTTGTTTTTTTTTTGAGTTGAAGTCTCACTCTGTTGCCCAGACTGGAGTGCAGTGGCACACTCCCGGCCACCGCAGCCTTCACCTGCTGGGCTCCGGCGAGCCTTCCGCCTCAGCCTTCCAAGTAGCCGGAACTACGGCACCCGCTACAACGCCCGGCTAATTTTTTTTTATTTATTGTAGAGATGAGGGCTCGCCAAGTTGCCCAGGCGGGTCTCGAACCCGCGGGCTCAGGCAATTCACTCGCCTCGGCCTCCCAAAGTGCTGGGATTACAGGCTTAATGCCATGTATTCACAATACTAATATGTTGCCTATTATTTCCTTGGGTCAATTTCTTCATGCAGTGAGTGCCTCGAGTTTCACATTAACTGTACAAATTCACAGTGTTTGGGAGCTTGAACCTGTAGTCCCAGCTACTCAGGAGGCTGAAGTGGGAGGATTCCTTGAGGCTAGGCGTTCGAAGCTACAGTGAGCTATGATCACCGCTCTCCAGCCTGGGAGACAAGGGCAAGACACTACCTCTTAAAAAAAAAAATTCCTTTTTTCTTTACAATGTTTGATCAAACTCATGTGAATGTAATATTTTTATATACTTCCTCCTTTCTGAGTAATATTTTTTGAGAGGGGGACCTTATAAATTAGTTTAAAATAAAAGCTTTATATCTTATCTTTGTCATATAATTAACAGGAGGGGGCAGTCATAGACTATTATAAAGAATTCTGGTTATATGTATTTTAGAGGTAAAAATCCTTTAATTCTGCTTTTAAAACACTTCCTTCAGTAACATATGCTATAGGCTACTGGACCTTATTGCTAAAGTATCATTTATACCTCTTACATAGCCCCTAGAATATGGAGGGTTGTTAGTAACTGTCAAACTCTCTCATTTTATAGGTAAGAAAATTAAAGTCTGAAAAGCTTATATGACCTGTCCAAGAAACTACCTAGCCACTTGATGGCAAAGTTTATTTAGTTTTATCCTTAGTACCGCCACCACAACCCCAAAATAATTTATTTAATATGTGTCCATGACAGAGAAACTAGCTATGTACTTTTTAGTGAACAATGGACATTTTGCTTCAGGTTTATACCTCAGAATTACTTAATAATTCGAAAGATACTTCAGAAATCATTAATGTATATTATCTAAATTAACAAATAAAACAGATTAGTTTTCCTGATCTTATTGTCTAGTTTTCATTGTTTTTCTCCTATTGATAATGTTAATATTTATATCATCCATTTTAATACTCTAGAAAGAACATTAGAGACAACCCAGCAACATATTTTTTTAAAGTCTAAAGCTCCTAGGTTTGCTTTGTAATAAGCAATAATTAGTATTACTTATTACATTACTTAGTAATAAGTTTTAATGATATCCAAAAATTAATACCTTTATAGCATATTATAATGACCTCTATATGTCTGCTAAAAATTATTAAGCAAGAGCTTTATAGGCTTTGAACATTATGTGTGAATTTGGGTTTTTGAGTCCCGATTAGCCTATAGAATTCTGACTTGGCTTTCTCTTCTCTAGAGACCCCACGGGTGATGTAGTTGTCATAGTCATTTTCGTACTCAATGGTCTGAAACCTAGCCAGATTAACATCTAATTCTTATGTGGGAATGGACATTTTGCTTTAACCTTGATTCTAGGTACATACTTTTTTTGAAGATATTTGAATAAATATGTTACAAATCAGCAATTTTTTAAACAAATTTTTTTGAGCACGTGCTAGATGCTAGATGATATTCTGAGTACTAAGGATAAAACAAAAATCCCTATCCTCATGAAGCGTACATTCTAGTGGGATAAGTGCATCTCTTGAAGCTCAAAAATGAGGGAGGGGAATGCTAACCACAATAATTACACTTACGTGGTTGACCTAGTTTGTTAAAGAGGAAGAGATACTGTTTGTCCTGTAGGCACCAGAATTTCCTCCTGTACTTGTCCAAGGGATCCACAAGTCATTGCTGTTTCTCCCTCCTCAAACACATCTTGGGGTCAATAAGAAAAACTGCCTTCCTTGCTTCAGCAACTGCAAATCCATATGAAAGCCTGAGACTCAAAATTGGCATATTTAATAGAAGGATATCTTACAATATTATTCTGATACAATGCAATCCTTGCAGACTTCCTTCTCCTTGGTTTGGGGCTTACTACACCAAAGAAACCAGAGGATTATTACACAAAAGAAGCTACACCAGAAAGAGCATTGATTAGCTTTGAGACTCAGCTCTGACTTTACTGACCTCTCTAAGAAGAGAATTGTCTTGCCAACCTGGAGAGTAAAAATTTTTTCCTAAACTTCTTTTACTTGCGTTTAACGCATCAAAAGCTACATATAGCCGGGCTCAGTGGCTCAGCCTGTAATCCTGCACTTTGCAAGGGTGAGGTGAGTGGATGCCTGAGCCTGTGGGTTTGAGACCTGCCTGGGCAACTTGGCGAGACCTCATCTCTACAATAAATAAAAAAATTAGCTGGGCGTGGTAGCATGCGCCTGTAGTTCCAGCTACTTGGAAGGCTGAGGCAGAAGGATCACGGGAGCCCAGCAGGTGGAGGCTGTGGTGGCCGGGAGCATGCCACTGCACTCCAGTCTGGGCGACAGAGTGAGACTCCAACTCAAAAAAAAAAAAAAAGCTACATATATATGTATATGTTACAGCTGAAATAAAAATTTCACACATAATCTTTACTTGCCATGCATTTATAATCTATTCTATTTACTACAATTTTATTTCTTTTTAATGCACTGTTCACAGCACACTGAACCATGATGTGAGTTTAGAAGAAAAAGCCACTAGGGTTTTTCGAAACAGAGGATCCAATGAGACAGAGAAAGGAAGGAAGCTAATTCTGCGCCTGCTGGAGGGCATGGGTAGTGGTAGGGGGCAATGCTTAGGGAGAGGATCTGAAGGATCAGGGTGTTCATATTCTTGGTGTTGAGTAGGATTGATCAGAGGGAAAATATACTGAAGAAAAAAATTGTATTAGTGTTGGTTATAAAAGGAAAGTTTTGAAGTCTCTGAGTTCAGGAGGAAGTATAAGGTCACCAAGACATTGTAAAAAATAAATAAGGATGAGGCAACTGCAGAATGTTTACATTCTTATGATGATAAGCATGGGATAAGCTAAAACCACAACTGGTGTTTGACCAAAGAAGGACAGGCTACAGCTGACATTCCACTGTATGGGTCCTACTCCTGATGGCCTGAGCAATGAACTCCTTCATCATGATAATGACATTATAATAAGAAAGAATAATAAAAAAGAAGTAATTTGTAACCAGTGGTGGAGCAATCTGTGGTCTAGTTCGTGTCATCTTGAGGAAACGACTAGGGAGCAATTGGGTGGACGGGGGAGTGGCAATGCTGGAAGGAAAGTTGGGTAAGAAAGATGAACATGAAAATGATAAATGTGGAGAAGGCATAAAAAATACAGACTTTAATACTCAGAAAATCTGATACATGTTATAATTTACTGATAAGGTTGTGTTCACTATAAACAATAGAAATTTGCATCCTCACATTGCCTTGTCAGTTTATCCCACCCTGCACCTTTGAAACACTGGTTAGGTTGTCCAGGTGTGGTGGCTCATGCCTGCAATTTTGGGAGGCTGAGGTAGAAGAATTGCTTGAGTCTAGGAGTTCGAGACCAGCCAGGGCAACTTAGTAAGATTTCATCTCTACAAAAATTTTAAAAATTAGTCAAGCGTAGTGGTGTGTGTCTATAGTCCCAGCTACTTAGAAGGCTAAATCAGGAGGGTCACCTGAACCCAGAAAGTGGAGGCTGCAATGACCCATGATCGTGCCACTGCATTCCAGCCTGAGAATGGAGTGTGGGCAACAGCATGAGACCACACTCAAAAAAAAAAAAACCCCAAAAACAGACTGGGCTCGCTGGCTCAGCCCCATAACCCCAGCACTTTGGGAGGCCAAGGCAGGAGGATCACTTGAGCCCAGGCATTCAAGACCAACGTAGGCACCATAGTGACCCCTCATCTCTACAAAAAAATCCAAAAAATTAGCCTGGTTCGGTGGTGCATGCTTGTAGTCCCAGCTACTCAGGAGGCTGGGACAGAAGGATTGCCTAAACCCAAAAGGTCAAGGCTGCAGTGAGCCATGATTGTGTCACTGCTCTCCATTCTGGGCAACAATGTGAGATCCTGACATACGTAAACAAACAAACAAATAAATAAAAGTGCATGAGACCCTGACTTAATACATAAACAAATAATGCATAATTACTTTAAAAAACAAATAACAACAAAGAACAAGTAGATTAGGCTGAGGTTTTCGCGGGTTAGATTAAATTTAGACTTTTTCTTCCTTGCTTCTCGAAGCAAGGATAGGGACTTACAAGGAAGATCATTGTCATTGTACATTCAAGTATAGTGAGTAAATGTATGACCTCATGCATACAGTCTTTGCTGAAATGTTACCTTTCAGATGGCCTTTCTAACCACTCTACAATTTACCCCAGGCACTCCATAGTCTCCTGTTCTGCCTTACTTTTCTACATAGCATTTATGACAGATGAACTATAGTGTATGTGTATATGAATAATATGATGAACTCCTTATGTTTCCTGCCACTGAACTTCAAAAATTATCAGTACTTTACCAGGTTTATTTAATCTATTCACCCATCATTTTTTTTCTGAAGTGTTTTAAAGTAAATCTCAGACATGGTATTTTCCTTCATACTGTATGTTTTTGTTTGATGTCTATCTTCTGTTATCAGAATGTGAGCCCAATGAGGGCAGGAATTTTTTGTTGTTGTTATTTTTAAAGATGTGGGGTACAATTCAGGTTAGGTATACAAATATTCATTATGGAGGTACCCAAGTTGATGAGATGTGCCCCTCCCTTCCCTCAACTGCCAATCCCACCCCTCATACCCTGGCAGTTTTCCGCTACTGCCAATCCCTTTCTTATAGTATTATGATAATTGTTCAAAGTCCACTTATGAGTGAGAACATATGGTACTCTGTTCTTTGTTTCTGTGATAGATCACTGAGTGTAATAGACTTTAAATCCATCCAAGTTGCTGTGAAGTTCATATGTTTG
>CAUYQG010008776.1:0-19851 GCA_963574415.1 Tarsius wallacei | reverse complement strand
GCCACCGCAGCCTCGACCTGCTGGGCTCCGGCGATCCTTCCGCCTCAGCCTTCCAAGTAGCTGGAACTACAGGCACACACTACCACGCCCGGCTAATTTTTTGATTTATTGTAGAGATGAGGTCTTGCCAAGTTGCCCAGGTGGGTCTCGAACCCGCGGGCTCAGGCAATCCACTCACCTCAGCCACCCCAAGCAAGGGATTACAGGCTGAACCACCGAGCCCGGCTATATACACATTTTAAGAAAGAAAAATATTATATTAACATTGTAATACTCAATATATACTGATAATAAAAGATGAACACAAGTCATGTTTGACTTCTGCAATTACAAAAGGTACTCAAAGTGGTTCCCATCAGCGTCTAGACACTTATGATTACAGCAAACTAAAAGTAATACACAGATAATATCATTTATCTCATTATATATTTATCTCATTCTTTCATATCAAATGTTTTTTAACATTTCATTTTTAAATAATTTCATCCTTAGAGAATAGTTGCAAAGACAGTATAAAGAATTCAGATTCCTCAATGATGTTAACATTTTATTACATTTGCCTTCTCTTTCCCTCTTTATACATTATAGTTTTTCCTGAACTGTTTGAAAGTTAGTTGCATATGATATTCCTTTACTCCAAAATAATGTGTCCATTTCCTAAAAACAAGGACTTTTTTTTATATAACTATAGTGGAATAACAACAAAACAAGAAATTAATAACAATATCCCTTACAGCAAAAGATTTAAAAAATTTTCTGGCTGGGCATGGTGGCTCAGCCTGTAACCCCAGCGCTTTGGGAGGCCGAAGCAAGAGGATTGAGGTTCGAGACCAGCCTGGCAACTTGGTGAGACCTCATCTCTACAATAAATCACAAAAACTAACTGGCATTGTGGCATGCATCTGTAGTTTTAGCTACTTGGAAGGCTGAGGAGGAAGGATCACCTAAACGCAGCAGGTCAAGGCTGCAGTGGCTGTGAGCGTGCCACTGCACTGCAGCCTGGATGACAAGAGTGAGACTCCAACTAAAAAAAAAAAAAATTTCCCCTTTAAATCCAGAATCCAGACTAGAATCAAGGACTGCATTTAGCTGTCATGACTGTAATCTGGAAGACTCTGTAATCAGTCTTTCTTCTATGACTGATAGTTCTGAAAATTTCAAATATATAAAAGTGTAGACGGCAAGTATAATGAACTTCCATGTACCCATTACCCAGCTTCACCTGTGATTACCCTGCTTTGTTTTTCCTGAAGTATTTAAAGCAAATTTTGGATACTATAGCGTTTTACTTGTAAATATTTCAGTTATGAAATATGTCTATGTAACAGACAAGAACTTTTTTTCGTTGTTGAGGGTTTCACTTTGTCACCCAGGCTGGAGTTCAGTGGCACAATCATTGCTCACTGCAGCCTTGAACTCCTGGGCTCAAGCAATCCTGCCTTAGCATCCTGAGTAGCTGGGACAACAGGTGTGTACCATCACACCTGGCTAATTTTTCTATTTTTTTTTGGTAGAGATGGCATCTTGTTTTGTTGCCCAGACTGATCTTGGAACTCTTAACCTCAAGCAATCTTCTCACCTCAGCCTCCCAAAGTGCTGGGATTATAGGCATGAGCTAACACGCCAGGCCTGACAAGAGTTTTTTAAAACATAACTACAACACATTATCATACTAACAAAATTAACATATCTAAATATACTTTTGTTCAAAAATGTCTTTTAATTGTTCAGTATCCAAACAAAATCCATGTTACATATGATTATTATACCTCTTGAGTCTCTTTTAATCTGTAACAGACCTAGCTATCAATTCAAATGGCATTTGTTTGTTAAAGAAACAGGGCCAATATTTCCAGTAAAATATCCCATTGGTATCATGTAATCTGTTCTTTTTCTTCCTATATTTCCTGTAAATTAATAGCTAGAGTTAGAAGTTTATTTACATTCAGGTTCAATATTTTTTTGACAAGAGTGCATCATTATAATACTGTGTACTTCCTTCTATTAAGAGGCAAATAGGCCGAGCTCGGTGGCTCAACTTGTAATCCCAGCACTTTGGGAGGCCGGGATGAGTGGACTGCCTGAGCCCGCGGGTTTGAGACCCACCCGGGTAACTTGGCGAGAACTCATCTCTACAATAAATAAAAAATTAGCTGGGTGTGGTAGAGCACGCCTGTGCTTCCGGGTACTCGGAAGGCTGAGGCGGAAGGATTGCCGGAGCCCAGCAGGTTGAGGCCGTGGTGGCTGGGAGCGTGTAACTGCACTCCAGTCTGGGCAACAGTGTGAAAGTCCAACTCAAAAAAAAAAAAAAAAAAAAAGAGGCAAATAATGTTACCTAAGCCCACTTCTAATCATGCTACAACTGACCAGTGGGTTCAGGGCTGTCTGCCTAATCCTTCCATTTTAAAGCTCCCCCATAAACTTTTCACCTAATATTTTTAGCATCTGACAATGATGTTTTCCTTGATTCATTATTATTATTTATTATTTATTTTTTTGAGTCAGAGTCTCTCTCTGTCACCCAGGCTGGAGTGCGGTGGCACACTCATGGATACCCCAGTGTCGACCTGCTAGGCTCCAGGGATTCTTCTGCCTCAGCCTTCCGAGTAGCCGAACTACAGGCATGTGCTACTATGCCCAGCTAATTTTTCTGGATATATTGTAGAGACGAGGTCTCACCAAGTTGTCCAGGCTGGTCTTGAACCCCTGGGCTCAGGCAATTCTCCTGCCTCAGCCTCCCAAAGTGCTGTGATTAGAGGCTTGAGCCACCGTGCCTGGCCGATTCATTATTTTAATAGGATTCCCCAAATGGAGATTTTTCTAATTCTACCATTGCTTCTGCATTTATTAACTGGATTTCTTTTATGACGAACATTCCCTCATCAACTATGTGGTTACACTAAAATAGTTTATATGGTAAAGGTAGGAAAAATGTTTGATTCTTTTTCTTTACCAAATTTTAGATCTAGTTTATCTTCTGAAAAAAAAAATTTTTTTTTTGAGTCAGGGCCTCACTCTGTTACCCAGGCTGGAGTGCAGTGGCATGATCATGGTTCACTGTAGCCTCAACCTCCTGGGCTCAGGAGATCATTCTGCCTAAGCCTTCTGAGTAGCTGGGGCTACAGGCTTGGGCCACCACACCCAGCTAATTTTTTTTTGTTGTTTGCAGAAACGAGGTATTGCTATGCTGCCCAGTCTGGTCTCAAGCAATCCTCCTGCCTCGGCCTCCCAAAGTGCTGGGATTACAGGTGCAAACCACTGTACTTGGACTGTCTTCTGATTTTTATCCTCTGAAGTTAAAAAAAAATTGAACATTGCAGACATTGGCAAATAATATTCAAATATTGTAATATAATGTCTGGATATAGAAAATGTCCAAACTTCTTTATTAATCTGCTTGAGAAGATTTCAAATTCAGTGCGAAACCTTATAGGTTTCAACCGTATGTGACAAAAATACGAAGTTATAATAGTGAATGACATGATCTTACCTGGACAATATTGTCTACGTTGCTAAATTCCACACACTTCTGCCCTCTCGGATGATCACAGTAATATTTGTTTTGTTTCCACTGAGGTGGTGAGTGGGCACGAGACTGTGGATTGTTTGGTACATTGAGCTGCATCATTACCATTCCTCCACCAGGTGGTGGTGGTGGCACAGCTGAAAGTCAAAATTGAGACACTATAATCAGTATATTTTAGCAGCTTGTTGGTATTTCCGAACAACTAGTTGTTGTTCTCTGAACAGCGATTTTACCTTTCTGAACAAGATTTTACTATTAGATATGCAAACCAGATTTAAGTCCTAGTACATCATGCTACAAGTCTTGTGTGTTTAAAAATGGACTTTGTAGGCCTAAACGTCTTACTTTTCCTAAAAATACGTCAGGTTACCCAGGAAAAGCTAGAGGAGTAGTAAGAGGAGGGCCTAGGAGAGGACTCCAGAGAATATGAATACTTATGAGAAAGGAGAATCAGGATACTAGTGAGATACTAGTAGTAGCAGAAAAGGAAGATGTGGACTGTATATACCAACTTCAGCACATCACAAGTTGAGGACCTTTATGCAGAAATGCCTAAGGAAATTACTGAACTATTTCTCACATGAGCAGACCATTACCTTGTGTTCAGTGATCTATTCATACCTGCACACTGGTGGCCTTGGAGCTGCTGGGAACTGCATGGGGAAGTAGTTCGAGGAAACTGTACTTGTTCTGATCCCGGATGTTGCAAGTAACCTACCGAAGAGCTATGGATTAAAAAAAAAAATCAAATAAACACAAAAACACAACACAAAGAGATGACGATGACTTTGAATGAATCTTTGAATGAAAGATCTCTGAATGAAAGAAAGATCTCTGAATGAATAGTCCTGCAAATTAATTTAAATAAATTGGCTAGCAGTAAAAGTCAAATCTAATTTAACTCTTTTCTCTGTGAGTTGTAAGTAATTACTTTATTGTATACAACAACTTTACAGGTATGGTAATAACACTGATTTTTAAAAATCAAAAAATTGCCAGGCTCGGTGTCTCAGCCTGTAATCCCGTGCTTTGGGAGGCTGAGGTGAGTGGATTGCCTGAGCCCGCGGGTTCGAGACCCACCTGGGCAACTTGGCGAGATCTCATCTCTACAATAAATCAAAAATTAGCCGGGCGTGGTAGTGTGTGCCTATAGTTCCAGCTACCTGGAAGGCTGAGGCGGAAGGATCGCTGGAGCCCAGGAGGTCGAGCCTGCGGTGGCCGGGAGCCACTGCACTCCAGTCTGGGCGACAGAGTGAGACTCCAACCCCCCCCACTAACCCAAAAATAACCCCCAATATTTAGTGTTCAAATTGATTAGCAGTACAAGTCAAGCCTAACTTGACTCTTTTCTCTGTGAATTATAAGTAATTACTTCATTGCATAAAAACAATTTTGTTTATGGCAATAACACTGATTTTTAAAAACCAGGAAAAAAACAATTCCTAATTCCATTAATCTTAGAATTCTACAACTTATTCTAAATGTTTTTGTATTGGTTCAATAATTATTTTAAAAAGAAGAAAAATAACTAATTTTACAAAATAAAAAGACAATGTATTTGGCTTTCACTGAGCTACATTTTAGAAAAAGAGAATATTCAGTTTGACGATGAGACCTAGAAAAAATATTTTATTTCTTATACTATGAACTAAGAATAGAGAAAACAACAGAACATGTAATGACATATTCTAACAAAATACTGGCAAAAAGCTGTTAGTATAAAACAATTATTTTGCTGTATTTTTGAAGAGCCAGTCTTTGAGACTCATTATGGGGTTTGTCATAATATGTCTCTGAAGTTTTTCTCTGTTTAACAAATTTATTCAGGACAATAGTTTCAAATCATAGACTGAGACTATTTCTGAGAATTCTCTAGTAATCAGGAACCTTAATTTATATCTAAAACTATTAATTATGTCTTTTTTCATCATTTTAAAAAGGTCTCTTTAAAAAGTAGTATTTCTCAATGTAGTTTAAACAACTTTTTGTATTTGTGTCTTATATAATTGCATTAAAAATACTACTTCATATAAAACTACTGAATTGCAGGAATACAGGGAAACATGTTAAATGATACTATGATGATGTAATCAGTAAAATCCAGACTATGGGAACCCTGTAAGATAAATGTTTAAAAACATAAGCAATATTTGGGGGGTAGATGGAAATAAAAATTTTACCTGAATATTTGATATAATTAAGGAATTAATTGTTAGATTTTTTTTAAAAAACGTGAAATGGTATTATAGTTATGTGAGTTTTTAAAAAACACCTTTAGAGGGCTAGGTACAGTGGCTCACGCCTGTAATCCTAGCACTTTGGGAGGCTGAGGTGGGAGGATTGCTTGAGTCCAGGATTTTGAGACCAGTCGGGGCAACACAGTGACACCTCACCACTAAAAAAAAGTAAAAAAATTAGCCAGGCATGGTGGTGTGCACCTGTGATCCTGGCTACTTGGGAGGCTGAGGTGGCAGGATCAGCTGAGCCCAGAAAGTTGAGGCTGTAGTGAGCCATGATCATGCTACTGCATTCTGGCCGGCTGACAGAGTGAGATCCCAACTCAAAAAGCAAAACAAAACCAAACAAACCCTTTAGAGGTACCTATACTGAAATACTAATGAATATGAAATAGTATGATACCTGGCATTTACTTCAAAATAATATGGGAGGGGGAAGAGGCAAAGATTTATATGAAAATAGACATTAGATGATAATTGTTGAATGATGGGCACGTGGAGGTTCAGTGCATTTCTGTATGTTTAAAATAATTTCCATAATAAAAGTAAACAACTGATCCTGTATTTCCCAGTTCATAAGAATTACTAAAGTTTTACAGTTTTTTTTTTTTTTTGGTAGTGGCAGTAACTCAGTGTGGTTAAAAAAAAGGGGGGGGATACAGAGATGTAAAGAGAGGATTTCATAAACAGTGATTTGGACCATAGGTGAAAACAGTACTTTTTGAAATTGACGTAATTATGATTGAATATGTAATATAAGTATCAGCTACCTGTGGAAATAACACAGCTTTATGAGATGGTCTGTAAATGTGCTGATACTAAGGAAAACTGAAAGGACTCCATAGGGTGAAAGGATTTTTTAGGTTTTGTTTTAAACCATGAGAAAGCTCCCTTGGGCCATGCGGTGTCTCTTGCCCTGATCTTGTTCACTAAGTTCTGAGGCTCATGGGTGACAGGAAGCCACTCCGCAAAGGGAAGAGAATATTCATATCACTGAGATAAGCAAGATATCCCATACCACTAAATACTAAACTACAGGCTGTTATTCCCTTTTATCACTTTAAATTGAGTTTTTAAATTGAGTTTTTATATATTTAAGTGCGTATTTTTTACATGCATATATTACTCAAAAAGCAAAACAAAACAAACAAACCCTTTAGAGACACCTATACTGAAATACTAATGAATATGAAATAGTACGATACCTGCCTGGGATTTATTTCAAAATAATATGGGAGGGGGAAGAGGCAAAGATTTTCTTATTAGCTGGGAAATTGTCAGCCTGAAGTACAGAATCAGTTGTTTACCTTTTATTGTGGAAATTATTTTAAACCTACAGAAATGTACTGAACCTCCATGTGTCCATCATTCAACAATTATCATCTAACGTGGTGAAGTCTGAGCTTTTAGTATACCCATCACCCAAACAGTGAACACTACTGGATAGGTAAATTTTCAACTCCCACCTTTTGCAGTCTCCACTGTCTATTATTTCATCTAGTGAGTGTATGTTTAGTATAAAACAGTTTTCAGCACTAGATTAACTCTTAGATAAATGAATAAAAATAAAGTTTTAGAATTATAAAACTGAGTTCCCCCAAAAGACATACAGACAATTCACAGGACACAGACTAGGCAATGAGCTATGCTCTTAAATTATTTAAACACTTGAAAAAAAGAAAAGCACAGAAGTCCAGTCTTTATACTCTCTCTCTTAAAATACAAATATTTTGGCTGGCCGCAGTGGCTCATGCCTGTAATCTCAGACAGAGAGATCACTTGAGGTCAGGTATTCAAGACCAGCCTGGGCAACATAGTGAGACCTCATCTCTACAAAAAATTTAGCTGGGCACGATGGTGTGTGTCTGTAGTCCTAGCCACTTAGAAGGCTGAAATGAGAGGCTCCCTTGAGCCCAGGGTGCAGTACCTATGATCATGCCACTGCACTCCGGCCTGGGCAGGAGAGCAAGACTCTGTACTCTGTCTCTAAAACAACCAACCAACCAACCAACCAATCAAACAAACAACCCCCCCTCCCGACCCAAATATTTATATATGAGAAAGGAATCGCTCTGCAGTAATTTCACTAGTTTCTCTTTTGGAAGACAGGATAGAAAAACAGGAACACCAGGTCTTGTCCTTTCAGAAGTTAATATTCTACCCTTGGACAGGAAAATAAAACATAAATCATGAATCTGTTTAGTCCTAAACTTCCTCAAAAGTTCTGACATACAACTATGAATGTGTAAATTAAATTAAAAATGATTAGTAATATCCACTTTCAGAGGTATTAGGGCCATTGTAACAAAAAATTAGTCTTGCAGTTACACAGATTTTTTTGCCAAACTGTTAAGGAGTTATTTCTTTTCGGTGCATGGCACAGCCAGTCAAATTTCTACAAAATGCTTCCTTCCACAGAATCACTGGAGATTGATGAATGGCGTAATAAGATATCCAAAAAGTTTCTTCTGGGTTTTCTATAGTGTTCACCTTATTCTATAACATCCTACATAATTCACATGTACAGTTTCCCCTTCCCTCCAGTTTCATTTCCTCATTCTTACTGTGTTTTAAACTCAAAGCCATGATAAAACATATGTATTTAAAATCAGAAGACTACTGTAATCTACTAAAGTATGAAACAAATTTATGTCATATGACCTCTTATGAATGCTTAAAATTGACCTTTTATGGGGTAGTATTGATGCTATTTAAATTAGATCATAGTCATCTAGTTGATACATCATAATATGAGTAGAAATCAATGCTTGATATTAAGATATACTCACTAGACATTCTTGTAAATTCAAGTGATATTATATTGCTATATGTGTTAATGGCTTTTGACACTTAATACTTGACCTAGCACAAAGCACCATAAATTTAGGTGTCAGAAGGGAGCATGAAGAAATTCCACTTTTTATTTGTTGTGTGATTTTGAACATGTTACTTGAAATTCAGCTCTCTCATCAATAAACATGCTACTAATACCTGTTTTACCAACTTACGATAAAAGACTTGGCCAAATAATTCAAAATGTAAACAGACAAATGTAAAAATGATAACTTCATTAATAATCCAAGAGCCAAATTAATATAATATGTTGCTATTTATGAAATGTGAAAACAATAAAAAAATTAGTACATACTGGGATTGCAAATTAAAGATTTTAAAATGTACCAAGGACCCGTATTACAAATAGTCATATCTTTAACCTATTAATTCCTTTCTAAGGACTCAGGCAGACAAAGGAATTAAAGTTGGCTTAATAAAGTAAAAAAAAAAAAAGAAAAGAAAAGGATTTGACCTAAATGTTTGGCTGCAGGCTAAACAATTATATATTTCTAAAATGGAATAGTGTAATCACTAAAAATGTCTTCACAAATATAAGAATTTTTCTTCATAAATATGAAAAATTTTTATGAACACATTTTTAATGATGTGAACAATTTACCATGCCCAATAAATAAAATGTATGCAGTAGCATCTCAACTACATTAAAGTATATGTGAAAAGAAAAGAAAGACTGAGAGTTTAGATTTTAAATGTTGTATCAGGGATTTCATTTCAACTAACAGTCTGAATCTGCTTCAGAAATCATTAGCAGATGTCAGAGTATGGCCATCTGAAGTTGTTTATATTGATATTCTGCAACACAAACCTCAATTTATTTGAGGGTCTGATGCTCAGCCATCTCTGGAAGAAAATATTGGCCTTCTACCTCATAACGCTTTTTGCAAATCAAGGCAATTTTCATCTTACAGATTTTTGTGATGATGGCATATATAAATAAACTTGGCAATTAATCAGCATTTGACTCAACTATATGCTAAATTAATGAAAATAAATGTCAAAACTTTTACTGTACAATATGTTTGGGTTTTCTTTAAATGCTAATGGTCAATTTATCTAGGCCTTTTTAATTATATGCCCATATTTATAGAAATATTCATTTATAACCCACCTATTCCCAAATGCAAATTCTTTTAAAAAATTGAGTATGACTAGTGAATAAAGAAATTTATTTTTTATTATTATTTTATTTATTTATTTATTTATTTTTTGAGTTGGAGTCTCACTCCATTGCCCAGATTGGAGTGCAGTGGCTGCTCCTGGCCACCATAGCCTCAACCCGCTGGGCTCCGGCGATCCTTCTGCCCCAGCCTTCCGAGTAGCCGGAATTACAGGCACGTGCTACCACGTCCGGCTGATTTTTTGACTTATTGTAGAGATGAGGTCTCGTCAAGTTGCCCCGGTGGGTCTTGAACCCGCGGGCTCAGGCAATTCACTCACCTCGGCCTCCCAAAGCATGGGATTACAGGCTGAGCCACCGGGCCCGGCCTATTATTTTATTTTTTTGAGTTGGAGTCTCACTCCTTCACCCAGGCCGGGGTGCAGTGGCATGCATGCTCATGGCCACCCTGGCGTTGATCTGCTGGGCTCCAGCAATCCTTCCGCCTCAGCCTTCCAAGTAGCCGGACTACAGGCGCACACTACCACGCCTGGCTAACTTCTGATTTACTGTAGAGACAAGGTCTTGCCAAGTTGCCCAGGCTGGTCTCGAACCCACGGGCTCAGGTAATTCACTTGCCTTGGCCTCCCAAAGTGCTAGGATTACAGGCTGAGCCACCTAGTCTGACCAGAAATTTATTTTTTAAAAAGGAACAGAGATACCTGGTCTAAGTTTATTGCTTTCATGGAGCACTGAATGTATGGCCTTGTGTTTCCTGGCAGCTAAGACAAAATGGTGAACACAGGGATTATATAACTCTGCCAGGATGATAAGGAAAGCAAGCAGTTAAGTCCATGGTAGGTGCTGGACTGTAGAATATCATAATTGTATTCTGTGATAAATTTAAAGCATGCAGTTAATTATAGAGGAATCCAGTCTTTCAGCACTACATATCAGACATAGCTCACATTTCACTAGGAAACTTAGTAGCTGAGCTGGAAATCTTGCCTAAAGAGGATTATTTCCCATTGAATAAACATGTAAGATGCAGAAGTACCTGCAAAATGGGCTAATATTTTCCTTAAAAAGGGATCCTAACTTTTCAAGGATTTAAACAAGTACTTGTACGAAACCTCCAAAATAGTCTATATCATATATGTAATGTAAAAGTGCCTTTGGCTTGAGAAACCATAGGGCAGGTAGCAGTAAACACAATCCACCACAAAGATATCTCTTGTGTTTCTGGAGAATGGCCAATTTTGAGATAGGCCATATTCTAACCTGTCCACCAGGATGAAAGAGGCATTATCAAGCAGCTGAATTAGTGGATCTGTTGGATGTATCACTTCAGTAGTTCAGTGAAGTGGTGGAAAACATCAGCTAAGCAATAATTTTAGTTTTAGTATAGTTGATCTGATGTTGCCCTTTTGCTGCTTCCTGAATCTACTCCTAACCTGAGATCATAAAATTGCCACTGGCATTAGGGATGATGTGTAAATGCCTGGGTGATACAGCCAAAGAATATGTACCCAGTTACTCTGATAGTTTCATCAAATCTTTAAAAAATAATGTAAAAAAAGGGCAACCCCCGTGGGTCCCCTCCTGCTCTGGGAGCTTTTCTGACCTCTCAAGAAATCCTGCTTCCCCCACAAAAAAAAGTAAAAAAATAAAACATGCCAGAATAGTAAATGTCACACTTTTTGAATAAAAATTTCACTTATTGGAAAATATTTGACATGGCAGCATGAGGATTCTGCTCACCCTCATCTCAGTGAGACTGAGAATTATAAAAAAGCAGCCACTTAAAACATCTGGAAATGGTCCTGAGGATGAACAGCAGTAAGAAAACGCCTGTTTAAGAGCATCTACAAAAATTTGGTAAGAAAAGTTAGAGACTGATTTTGACATAAGATCGCTCACTCTCACCCCCTCTCAGTTTAGCAAGGTGGAGACCCCATTCCAGACTGCTGCAGCCAAAAACACAGGGCTGTCTCTCACAGCAGCACCTAGATGAAGAGCTTTCTTCCTAGGAGGGGCAAGACATCAGCATTTTTCCTCCTGCTCCCAGGAACCTGCTGCTGAAAGCTAACCCCAGGGCAAGTGAAGTTGAGGGGTGGAAGCTCCTGTTCCTCCCAACCTCTGCTTGTAGAACTGAGGCTCTACCTTGGGTGTAGCATATTGAGGATACTGGGGCCCTGATCACTCTTGTTCTGAAGTGATGAAGACGTGATGCCGTGTCAGGAGGTAAGCTGAGAAGGCCCCAGGCTGTGATCTCCTCAATCCCCAAGTGCTCAGCTCCTAGAGCAGAGGGGGCTGTCACTCAGTGAGTCTGCTATTGTCTGCCAGATCCCTGGCCCAGAGATGTTGCTGAGGGGAAAAAACAGGTCATAAAACTTCAACTGCTGCTGTACCTAATCTCTTTCCAAAGGAAGTCTTCCTTTGTAACAGAGCAGAAGTTCAAGCCTACAGGTGCTTTAAGAACAGCAGAGATTGCAGTGAAGACAACTGGGAGGAGATGGAGATTCAGGCTAAATGGTAGGCCTCTTAGTTTACAGGAGAGAACCAGGGTAAAGGACAGCTGGGAGGAGCTCTCCTGGGGTCAGAACAAAAATCAGAACTGACCCCAGAAATCACCCCTTCAAAAGAGCCAGAATTTGATTGGATTAGTTTGTGCAGCAATTTATGTTGCAGGGCATCGTTGAAAATAACGGAGCAATCAGCGGGCAATTAGAGGAGTCTAACAGTTGGGTCTAACAGAGGAGAAAAAAAGTTCTACCCAAAGCACTGCTATCCCAGAGTAGAAATACTTGAAGCTGTGCCTCCCAGAGGAACAACATTCAAGGCTGAACACTTTGAGGGGAAAGGGAAGGTTAAAGAGACTAAAATAACTCAGCCAGCCACTAAACATATACACCTGCCAACAATACTAACAAGCAGGGGAAGACTACTACCAAGAGTTGATATACTATATTATCTAAAATGTCTAATAAAAAAATGACACAGCATGCAAAGAAACAGGAAAGTATGACATGTGCACTAGATGAAAGCAGGGAACAGAAGCTAAGAGAGAACAGATTTTTTTTAACATTTCTCAGAAAAAGACTATAAAATAGTCATTGTCAATATGTTCAAAGAACCAAAGGAAACTGCAATTAAGAAAATAAAGAAGACATGATGACAATGTTGCACTAATATATAAAGAATATCCATAAAGACATAGAAATTATTTTAAAAAACCCAATGAAAATTACTGAGTTGAAAAATACAATAGCTAAAACTAATAATTTATTAGAATGGTTCAATAGTAGATTTGGACTGGCAAAAGAAAGAATACGTACATTTGAAGATTAATAAATGAATTTAAAGAGATTATATAACCAAAGAACAAAGAGCAAAAAACTGAAGAGAGTCTCAGACAAATGTGGACACCATAAGTACATTTAATGTTATGTATAATGAGAGTACCAGAGAGGAGAGAAAAAAGAGAATTATTCTGAAGAAGTATTCTGAGAAATAATGACTTTAAATATCTAAAATGTACTGCAAAATGATAACTTTCTCATCTAGGAAGCTTAACAAACTCCAAGCAGGATAAACACAAAAAGTTTCACAGAAATATCAGAGTAAAAATGTCAAAGACAAGAAAATCTCAAAAGCAGTAAGAGTAAAATGACTCAGTACTTATAAAGAAACCCCATAAGATTAACAACTATCTGTTGCCCAGGGGGAAAAAAAAAAAAAGATTAGCAACTGACTAGTTATCAGTAAAGATGGAGGCCAGAGGCCAGAGGCAGTGGGATAACATAGTCAAAGTACTAAAAGAAAAAAAAAAAAACCTGTCAACCAAGAATCCCATATCCAGAAAAGCTACAGACCTACATAGGTAAGTAAAAACTGAGAGCATCTGTTCATGGTGGACTTCCCTTACAAAAATCCTAATTTGAACTCAGTAAGACAAAGAACATCAGTATTAAAGACTGAATGTTTGTGATCCACCCCCACACTAAATTCATATGAAGACCTAACCTCCAATGTGATAGTATTTGGAGACAGGGCCTTTGGGAGGTAATTAGGATTAGATGCAATCATAAAGGTAGGTCATGGTTCAATGGGAATAATACCCTTATAAGAGACACCAGAAGGCTTGCTTTCTCTCTCTCCATGTGTGTACACTAAGAAAAAGCCATGTAAACACAAAGTGAAAAGGTGACACCAATTATTGATCTTAAACTTCCGGTCTCCAGAACTGTGAGAAAACAAGTTACTCCTATTTAAGATACCCAGTCTATGGTATTTTGTTGTGGCAATCTGACAAGACTGATATAATCAACTGATATGACACTCAAAGGAAATAATCATTGAAGCATTTCAGATTTCTGAAACAGAAATGTTCAACTGGTAGACAGTATAATGCAAATATTCCAAAATCTGAACACTTCTAGTACCAAGCATACTCAACCTGTATAAGTAATGAGTTCAGCAAGGTTGCAGGCTATAAGACCAACATATAAAAATACATTATATTTCTGAACATATTTAATTACACTTGTAATGAACAATTTTAAAATGATTTTAAAACAATTCCACTTACTGTAGCATCAAAAAGAACAAAATTAAGTAATAAATTTAACAAAAATAAATGCAAAATTATACTCTGAAAACCACAAAATACTGTTGAAAGCAATTAAAGAAGATATAAATAACTGTAAAACACTCTACACTCATGGAATGAAAGACTTAACATAACTAAGATGACAATACTCCAAATTAATCCAGATTCAACACAATCCCAATCAGAATTCCAGCTATCTCCTTTGTAGAAATTGAGTAGCTGATTATAAAATTCATATGGAATTACACAGGACTCAGAATAACCAAAATAATCTTGATAAAGGATAAACTTGGAAGACTCAAAACGTATCAGGTTCAATACTCCATCAAGACAGTGTGGCATTAGCACAAGGATAGACATACAGATTAAGAGAATAGAATCAAGAGTTCACAAATAAACCCACATAGAAATAATCATCTGATTTTTTTTTTACAAGGGCACCAAGGCCATTCAATGGAGGAAACAATAGTCTTTTTGACAAATGGTGCTGGATAACTGGACAGCCATGTGCAAAAGAATGAAGCTGAATGAATACCTCATAGCATATAAAAAATTAACTAAAAATGGATCAAAGACCTAAGTGTCAGAGCTAAAACTATAACATTCTTAGGAAAAAATGTAGATATAAATCTCTGTGATCTTGGGTTTGGCAAATAATTTGTTGACATGATATCAAAAGCACTTGTGACAATAAAAATAGAAAAAAATTTATCCGACTTAAGAACTTTGTACTTCAAGGGACAGCATCAATAAAGCGAAAAGACAATGCACAAAGTGGGGAAAAATATTTTCAAGTTATATATCTGATAAAGTACTTGTGTCAGAATACATAAAGAAATTATACAGGCAACCCCTTTGGGTCTCCTCCCACTGTGGTAGCTTTTCTGTCCTCTCAATAAATCCTGCTTAAAAAAAAAAAAAAAAAAGAAATTATACAATAATAAAAAGGCAACCCAATTAAACAGGGAAAATGAACTGAATAGACATTTCTTCAAGGAAGACATATCAATGGCCAATTAACACATGAAAAGATATTCAATATCTTTAGTCATCAGGAAAATGAAAATCAAAACCACAATGAGATAACACTTTACACCCAATAAGATGGCTATAACAAAAAAGTCAGAAAATTATTACATGTTAGCAAGGATATGGAGAATTGGATCTCTCATACACTACTTATGGGGAATGTAAAATGGTGCAGTCCTTTGGAAAACTGTCAGTTCCTTGAGTTATTAAACAGTTATCATATGACCTAGCAGTTCTATTTGGGTATACACACAAGAGCAATGAACACATATGTCCACACAAAACTTGCACACTAATGTTTATAGCAGTACTACTCATAATAGCCAAAAAGTAGAAATAACTCGATTGTCTACTAACTGACAAATAGATAATTAAAATACCATATATCCAGAAAATGGAATATTATTCAGCTATAAAAAGGAATGAGGTACTGATACATGCTACAACACAAATGAACTTTTTATCTTTCTTTACTTCATGAATGAACTTTAAAGATATTATGCTAAGGAAAAGTATCCAGTCACAAAAGACCACACATTGTATCATCGCGTTCATATGAAAAATCCATAACAGGGAAACTTATATAACTAGAAAGCAGATTAGTAGCCACTTAGGGCTGGGGAATGGTGGTGGTAGTGAAGGGGCAGCAGAGGGTGGAGGTGATGGCTAAAGAGTACAGGGTTTCTTTTATATGGACGTTAGTATATTCACATCAAAATATTTTACATGTGGTAAAATACATATACTATTACAATTTGCCATCGTAACCTTTTTTCTTTTTTTTGAGTCAGAATCTCACTTCAGCCCAGGCTGAAGTTCACCACAGTCTTCACCTCCTGGGCTCAGGTGATCCATCTGCCTCAGCCTCTCGAGTAGCTGGGACTACAGGTATGTGCCACCGTGCTCGGCTAATTTTTTTTTTTTTTGTAGATACGAGATCTTGCTGTGTTGCCCAGGCTGGTCTTGAATTTCTGAGCTCAAGCAATCCTCTTGCCTCAGCCTCCAAAGTGCTGGGATTAGAGGCATGAGCATCTGGCCCAGTTTAACCATTTTAAGTGTATACAGTTCATTATCATTAAGTACATTCATACTGTGCAATCATAACCACCATCCATCTCCAGAATTCACCTTGCAGAAGTGAAGCTCCATAACCATAAAACACTGATTCCTCATTCCCTCCTCTCCCACAGCCCACGGAAACCACCTTTCTACTTTTTGTCTATGAATTTGGCTAGTCATATGTTGCTTACCAGTGATGATATGTTGCGAGAAATGTGTCATTAGACAATTTCACTGCTGTGTAAATATCAGAGTGTACCTACACAAACCTAGGTGGTACAGCCCACTACACACTTAGCACCACTGCTGAATATGGGGTCCACTGTTGACCAAAATGCCATCAAGTAAGCACATGACTGTACCCTAGGTACCTCACATAAGAGAGATCATACAGTATTTGTGTGTGGCTTAATTAATATAGCATAATATCCTCAAAGTTCATCCACGTTGTAGCATGTGTCAAATCTCCTTCCTTTTTAAGGCTGAATAATATTCCATTGTTTTATTTACCACATTTTATTTATCTATTCCATTGACAGACCATTGAGTTGCTTCCACCTCAGGATTTCCTTCTTTCTTTCTTTTTTCAACTCTTGTTTTATTATAGAGATGTGGGGTACAAGTAAGGATTAACTACACGAGTAGGCTGCATGCAGGTGAAGTTTGGGCCTCTAACTGGCCCTCACTGCCTCTGGGATAGGACCAGGTACTCAGGGTTTCTTTTTGAGGGTGATGAAAAGATTCTGAAACTGGGGTGATGGTTGCATGTTATCTGCAAATACATTAAAAACCACTGAATTGCACACTTTAAATGGGTGAACTGTATGATATATGAATTATATCTCAATAAAACTGTTTAAAAACAAGATAAACATGGCAGAATAAACAAAAATGGTGCACACAGTGTCACCCCTTATCTGCAGTTTTGCTTTCCTTGGCTTCAGTTACCCTCAGTCAACTGCAATCCAAAAACAGTAAAAGGTAAACTTCAGTAACAAACACTTCATAAATTTTAAATTGTGTGCCACTCTGAGTAGCATAATATAATCTCCTATTGTCTTGCCCAAGATGTGAATCATCTCTTTGTCCAGTGTATCCATGTGGTATATGCTGCCTGCCCATCAGTCACCGACACTGTCATAGCTCAATGACCTAGGATGATCTAGGGTCACCTAAAGCAGGTGATCCTCCTTCCTGATGGAAGGTCAACGGTAGCCTAACGCTACATCCCAATGCCTATATCACTCACCTCACTGCATCTCAACACACAGGCTCCTTATCATCTCACATCATCACAAGAAGGATGAGTACAGTACAGTAAGATATTTTGAAAGACCATATTCACACAACTTTTATTATACTGTATTGCTGTAACTGTTCGTTTGTTACTATTGTTGCTAATCTCTTATTGTGCCTAATTTACAAATTAAACTTTATCATAGGTAAGTATGTATAGGAAGAAACATAGTATACATAGAGTTTGGTATTATCCATGGTTTCAAGCATCCACTAGGAGGTCTTGAAACACATACCCTGTGGATAAGGAGAGACTACTGAAAAGTATGTAAGATGTATTCACAAAGAAGTTCTATTATATGAAGTCACCCACAAAAAGATTGAGACTTAGGATAATTAACAGCATGGGAAATTCTACATGAAAATATGATTGCCATCCCATGTGCCTCTTTTCTTTATGGGTTTACAAATATTTCATGTTTATTTCAACTTATTATTTTTAGGTGGGAGAATAGGGCAAGTGTATTTTTCTTGAGCAATAATGAATTCATTTGAAAAGCAAGCTAGGCTGGGCTTGGTGGCTCAGTCTGTAATCTCAGCACTTTGGGAGGTTGAGGTGAGTGGACTGCCTGAGCCTGTGGGTTCAAGACCAGCCCGGGCAACTTGGTGAGATCTTGTCTCTACCATAGATGAAAAATCAGCTGGGTGCAGTAGCATGTGCCTGTAGTTCTGGCTACTTGAAAGGTTGAGGCGGAAGGATCGCCTGAGCCCAGCAGGTGGACGCTGTGTTGGTGGTGAGCATACCACTGCACTTCAGCTTGGGTGATGGGTGAGACTCCACTCAAAAAAAAAAAAGCGAGCTAGACATCTCTTACAGATTTCAGTGGCCACTACAGATGATTTATTTGAAAATTTATGAACAGTTCCGAGGTGTACTAAGTCAGTTGGTTTTCTTTTTTAAATTATTATTATTTTTTACTTAAAAGATATGGGGTACAATTCAGGATTAGGTTTACAATTGGTCACTGCATAAGTAAACTCTGGGTCTCCCTTTGGTCCCCACTTTCCTTGGTTTGAGAGCAGGTAGCCTTATTGATGTTGTGCTCCCCCCACTCCAACCCCCCGGCCTCCCACTACTACCAGTCCCTTTCTTTTTTTTTTTTTTTTTATTTTTAAAATATTTTATTTCATTTTAAATATGTGGGGTACAATTCAGGGCTAGGTATACAAATGTTCATTATGCAGGTACCCTTGTTGATGAAGTGTGCCCCTCCCTCCCCTAGCAGTTTCCCTCAACTGCCAATCCCCCCCCGCCCCCCACCCCTGGCAGTTTCCCACTAACCAGTCCCTTTCTTACAGTATTATGGTAAATGTTCAGGGTCTGTTTATGAGTGAGAACATGTGGCATTCTGTTCTTTGTTTTTGTGATAGATGATCACTGAGTATGACAGCCTCTAAATCTATCCAAATTGCTGCGAAATCCATATGTTTGTCCTTCTTTATGACTGTGTAATATTCCATCATGTGTATGTACATTAAAAAAATCCAGTTCAGGTTTGATGGGCAGCATGATTGGTTCCATGTTTTTGCTATTGTGAATAGTGTTGCAATAAACGTATGTGTGCAGGTATCTTTTTGTAGAATGATTTGAGTTCCTACGGGTATATTCCCAGTAGGAGGATTGCTGGGTCATATGGAAGGTCAATGTCCAGTTCTTTTAGAAATCGCCACACTGTTTTCCAGAGGTTGCACTAGTTTGCATTCCCACCAGCGGTGTAGAAGCATTCCTTTTTCTCAGCATTTGCCAGCATCTGTTGTTTTATTTATTTATTTATTTATTTATTTATTTATTTTTTGAGTTGGAGTCTCACTCTGTCACCCAGACTGGAGTGCAGTGGCCGCTCCCGGCCACCGCAGCCTCGACCTGCTGGGCTCCGGCGATCCTTCTGCCTCAGCCTTCCAAGTAGCTGGAACTACAGGTGCGCACTACCACGCTGGGCTAATTTTTTGATTTATTGTAGAGATGAGGTCTTGTTTGCCCAGGCGGATCTTGAACCCGCGGGCTCAGGCAATCCACTCACCTCAGCCTCCCAAAGGCGCGGGATTACAGGCTGAGCCACCGAACCCGGCTGATGTTAATAAGTTAATAGGTAATGTGTTAAATCTGTATATTGCCTTTGGTAGGATGGACATCTTAACA
>CAUYQG010008772.1:0-18641 GCA_963574415.1 Tarsius wallacei | reverse complement strand
ATATAGGGATATAAGGATAGAAATAAGATTAATAGAAATAAATATATAGTAGTAAGTAAATTAAATAAGACTTAGAGTTAAGGTTTAGTTTTATAGGGTAAGGATATTATAGGCCTATAATAGTAAATAGTTATAAGAAAGTTAGGAAGAAAATCAGGATGTTCACAAATGTTTAACTTAAGAAAAACACCATCTGTGGTTGAAATTGTTAAAGGTCAATTTTGTTGTGAGTGGAAAAGGGATGTACGTGGGTGTTTGGTTAGCAACATAAGGTACATTTGTGTGTGCAGGGCTGAGTGGAAAAACTATATAAGCATGTGAAAATTAAATAAAAATTGGCAGAGTCTTGAGCTCTCCCCAGGAAGAGGATTCCTGTCGTTTTCGTCTTTCCTTTTTCGCCACTTCCCGATTCCCCCGCCTCAAGCCCTGACTATCTCCTGGAGCTGGACTCCAGCAAAACATCATATTTAAAATGTGTATACATTTTTGGCACCCCCTGTATGTACATAGTTTATGTATGTGTGTGCGCATGTGAGAGAAAGGGAAAATAAGATGTGCTTTCTTTTACAAATATCATTATAGATATGTAAGTTCAGTAAATGAGGCTACATATTTGGAACTTCCTACCAGATCATTATGCCATAAAAACAAATACATTTTCCCAACCACATATTGGGTCAAATAAACATTTCTATTGTAAGACATCCGCATCCCGGTTACACCAATAATGTAACAAGTCACAGATATTCCCATTTCTGCCATGTGCCTTGTGACTACTCACCAATCAACCAGCTGTCATTTCTGTCATCTAAACACACTGTTTTAAAGGGTAAGTGTGTCTTCAGATGTTCATTGACTGTGACTGAATCCTTCCATTACGCAATGCAGACTCTCCTGACAAACTAGAGAAATGAACTGTCTACAAATGAAAAAATAAAAAGGAAGCCGTTTTTATAGCAAAGTCTTGAGGCTGTGAATGAACAGAGACTGAAAAAAGAGCCAGAGAAAAAGATGAAAAGTAGATCAGCGTGAGAAAGTGAAGAAAGGTCCATGAGGTGGAAACACAACTATGAGAGGGGAGACATGAGAGGAGAAGTGTCAAAGGATACTTTGGAAATTAGGCACAATGAACACTAGGTTAGGGTTAGGGCTAGGGTTAGGGTTCGGGTTAGGGTTAGGGTTAGAGTCCCATTGCCCAACTCTCTTTATTCACATTGTTTTAAATTTCAAATTATGGAGTACACATGCATATTCGTTAAGTGAACAATCTGTGTAGTGGTGATGATTGGGTCTCAGGTGGTTCATTCCCCTGATAGTGAACTTTTCACCTAATAGGCATTTTCTGAATCCTATTCCCTCTCCCTATCACTCCCCTTATTAGTGTCTCCAGTTTCCATTATTTTCGTCTTTGTGACTATTTAGCCTGCAGGAGCTTAATGGTCCCAATACTCAACTCTTTAGTTAGAGCATCATCCTTGCCCACAGCCTGGTCAGCTCCATTTTCCACACAGGTTACACTGAAAGCCAGTTCTCTACGTGTGATTTGTCTTCACTGAGCCACATCCTTTTGGTATACCTGATGAGTCATTTCTTCTCTAGAAATTATGGAAGGCATGTGACAGCAAGAAAGTTTCATAAAATGGAAGAAAATAAAATGCAAAAATAGTACACTGCTGCTAAATATTAATTATATGTAAATGAAACATGGAAGTATTAGGATAAATGCTTTGGGTGATATTAGTATTCATTTTTCTACATACTAAATTGCTTTGTAGACAATTATGCCTGATCTTGTTGAAGAAATAAAATACTTTTTGCCATCAGGTTAAATCATAAATATAATTGATATTTTTACAGAACAAATACAAAATTCCTTTAAAACACTAATATTCTGTGAAGACCATGAAGGAAGCAAATCTATTATTGTCCATAAGCACTTATTTTAAATATTAATAATTAGGACTCATTTTCTATGACATCTCTAATTTAATAAAGTTTTGTCTTTTAAATTCAAGCCAGAAATATCAAAAGCTTAAGTCTTCATTTCTTGACCTTGTAAACTACAGATAAAATTTATGTCTAATTTGCCTTACATTTTTGCCAGAGTCCCTTTTAAAAATTGAAACAAATTTGGAAAATATAGAAAAGTAAGAAGGAAATAAACTCACCCATAATCCATCACTTAGAGATAAGCCTTACTTTTCCAATCATTACATATTCTTTTAAATCATGATTTTTAGTTGCTTCCCAGTATTTTAATGTATTAAAAATATAATGTATTTAGTACATGTCTTAAAAAATGTTCTCGTATTTTAACATAATCTTTGTAATGTAATTCCTAGAAGGGAATGCACTGAATCAAATCTGTGCACATTTGAAGCTATATTGAAAATTGCTCTCTAGAAAATGTGTACTAATTTACATGGTTACCAGCAACATTTGAGCATGTTCCTTTCAAAGCTCTTACTAGTTTGCTTAATATGATATCTTATATACTTATCTCTGCTGTAGCTCCAAACTGAGCATATTGAGCAAACTGAGCATTCACTTGGGATCACAAGTGCATAACACATGCCGTTTTCCATCCCACTCCTGCACTGGAGGAGCCATTTCTAGTCAGTAATAAACAAAATGATTTGCTGCTGGAATTGGAGCCACACTCAGAATACTTCTCAAGATGATTCTCCCAATCTGGAAGAGCCAGTGCCCAAGAGGCATTAGCCATCACTGGATGTGGTCCTTCCGCAGGACTTCTCTCAAGAGCTGCTCCTGCTCCAATCCTAGGTGAAGCTGTGAAGTTGATGCAGCACAAATTGAGGAGGCATTCACCCCATTCTAGAAAACCCTTCTCCAAAATAGCCCTGTCTCTTCACCTGAAAACCTTGGCCTCATATGATTTGGGTTTTTCATTATGCTGTCTGTTTGGACTAGACCTGGTTGGCCAATGTGCATCAGAGATGTTTGCTCAACTGACATTTCTCTGACGCGGTTACTGTCCACTACAGGCACTCAACCCTTCAGATGGCAACTCTCCCAGTTCACATGAGATCAGATGGAGGATGAATGACCCAGGGTATTTATGTTTTAGTAGAGGACTCAAAAAAAAAAAAAAATAGAGACTCCTAGAAACAGTAAGGGATCTCTAATTCCCTAATGTTTAGTCCCTTCTTGTGAGGGTCCAGGAGATATGAATGTGGTACCTAAACAGTCCTTTGTCTGACTTAAGAACCCTCCTCAGAAGAACTCTCTCTACCCGGTCTGCCCTCTTGGGAATTGGCAGCAATAGTTTGTATATGTTCCTGCTTGAGATACCTCTCTTGATTGAGATAGACAGACATATACATTATATACTTATGTTACTATACTATGTGAATCACAGTTGAACACATCTAATGTATACCTGTAAATTCTTGTACACATGCACGTGTAATCACTCCATTATGAAGCATTCATGACTAATGCTTCAGCATTGACTACCTTTTTGTTTTCTACAGAAACAAAAAGGAAAAACCACACCTCGGAGGGCTTAGAATGTGGTCAAGGTCCTCCTTCTAGTTGATACGGCTGGTTCTACACCATAATTTGTTTCTTTGGCTTTTGTTTTTCCATTCGCTGTAAATTCCTTTAGGCTTCTCACACCAGGTAATACCCCTTGCTCATACACAGCAATCCAAGACAGGGCACCATTCCATGTCAGTAGGAATGTACTCTAGGAGGCATCTGATCTTTGTACCATTTGCCCAAGCACTCTGCAAACTTGGCGTATCTACCTGGCAACACCTCTTTCGACTTTTTCACTTAAATCCTCAAGACTTCCTCTTTCTACACTGCAGAATGTTTGGAAACTCTGACTTCAGGCTCACTTCCCTCCATTGTCCAAAGGTGTCAAGAATTAGGAAGAGCAGCGAAGAAAGGTGTATTCATCTGTTTTGTGTTGCTATAAAGAAATATTTGAGGCTGAATAATTCAAAAAGAAAATCCATTTATTTGGCTCACAATTCTTCATGACTGTGGCATCTGCTTGGCTTCTAGTGAGGCTTCAGGAAGCTTTTACTCATGGCAGAAGGCAAGGGGAGCGGGTGTGTCACATGACAACAGCGGGAGCAAAAGAAAGATCTGAGATGCCAGACTCTTTTAAACAATCACTTCTCGCATGAACCAATAGAGCCAAAATTCACTCATGACCTCAAGATCAGCACCAAATCATTCAAGAGGGATCCACCCCCATGACCCAAACTCCTCCCACCAGGCCCCACCTCCAACACTGGGAATTGCATTTCAACATGAGATTTGGAGAGGACAACAGCCAAACTGTATCAGGAGGCAAGCACTTCTCAGTGTGGCTCAAACAAAACTGTTGTGTGGTCTTGCTACTGATGCCACTACTTCTGCTATTGGACTTGGGTCTGACCAATCCACATGCCTGTTGGCCTTGGACCTTTCTACTCAACTGTGTGACCTCTCCAGGGAAGAAAGCACCAACCATCGAGGCTCTTTCTGAGGGTTCACCAGTGAAGCCCAGTCTCATGGCACTGGTAGGAGCTCCTTCTGGTTACAGGCAGGGTGTGTCTCAGGGGGAAAGCTAGGCCTTCAGGCTGGGCACAATGGCTCTGTCTATAATCTCAGCACATTGGGAGGCCAGTGCAGGAGGATTGCTTAAGCCCAGGAGTTTGAGACCATTCTGGGCAACATAATGATACCTCATATCTACAAAAAATTTAAAAATTAGCCAGACATGGCAGCACGTGCCTGTAGTCCCACCTACTCAGGAGGCTGAGGCAGAAGGATCACCTGATCGCAGAAGGTTGAGGCTGTGGTGAGCCGTGATCCTGTCACTGCACTTTAGCCTGGGTGTCAGAGTGAGAGCTGACTCAAAAAAAAGAAAAGAAAAAAGCTAGCCCTGCAAAGACTGGTCAGCACCAGACACAGTGTCCACCCCTCAGAGAACCAAAACCAATTTCCTTTTCTTCTGCAGAGACCCTCCTCCAAGGGGCAGGGCATCTTTTCTTTTAAATTCACAAAAACCAAAGCACTGGGCTGCACACCTGACCACAAACAATTGAACTACTTGTTTTACCCTTCCCTTCTAAGAAAAATCTATCCTCAAAATTAATAGGTGATTTCAGTTCAGGTTGCACATCTAGGGTATGATATTCTTTCCATAAAGATAAGAAAGGCACGAAGCTAACCTTGGGCCCCTTGGGTCAGGCACCCAACTCCATTTGCATGGTTGAAACTTAATCTATCAGACACACGTGCAATTATTTTTATTAGATACTGTTTTAGGAACTTTACTTATTACTCAGTGTTCAAAAGTTTGTAAAATATGGCATTATCGGAAGGTCTGTAAAGATCTTCTCCAGAGAAAACACACTCAGAAGAATCCCTTCCACAAATCACAACCGTACTGTTGTGAGAAGTTTTGCGTTTTTGTTTGTAACCTCTCCAGCTTACAGCGTCATAAAGAATAACTTCTTAGTTGAACTGCCATTTTTCCGTTTGAGCGTTTCTTAAAGTCGTGAACTATCCAACAGCAACACCTGGCTGCAGAAACTGGCATTTAAAATTGCAGCTCACAGCCATAATCTTTTGTTTGTTCTTTGCTGTGTATTGTTGTTTTCTGTTTAAACATTCCCTTTCCTCTTGCCTATGGGCTGGTGATAGATAAGCTGCCACCATGCAGTCATTTCTGGGGTGGAGGAAACAGGAACTGGCAGAGGGGAGACAGAATCTGCAAGGCAGGACTGCCCTGGCTCCCTGTTCCGGAAACAGCAGGAGGAATAAGGCCCCACTGTCTTTCTCCTCGCCCCTTCCGTTGCCCTCCCCTCTGCTCGGGGGTGGCAGCAGGTGTGAAGGAAAGAACTTTGGGAACAGCAAGCCAGTGATCTAAGCATTCCAAGATAGAGTTTCATTTAGATTGCAGCCTCTTGACCTGGTCGCTGAAAACCTGGTAACAACAGAAGCTCAGTGTCTAATGAATAAAATTATGATTGCGTGCATCCCAAAAATTCTCATTTTATTAACAAGCAGGAGTGTCTGCGAAAGTCTGACTCTCACTACATCAATGCTTCCTCAGGAATCTGGTCAGCATTTGAGGTGAATAAAAATATATGTCTCACAGAAGCTCTCTGTGCACAGATCTCCAAGGGAACAAGGCATGGCTGGTAGCCCCTTGATTGAATGGATGGCCACTCATTACGAACGCAGCTCTGCAGTGAAGTCTATCATCCAAAATGTCAAATAATCACTGTTAGGATGAGGATAATATTCTAAGCAAGACTGAATTTAGGGTGAAGCATTTTTTCAGCAGCATAAAGCAGGCTGCCCTGCCATCTTGTGGCTAATCCAGAGAACAATTCGCCGTCGAAATGGACACACATAAATTGACTTTTATCATTTGAGATGTCCATATTTCAAATTGAATATTCCAAAGAACTGAAACAAGAAGAGGCCTGAGAGAGAACTTCAACTTAGCCCAACCCCAGCTACCCCCATGGTGCCCACCGAACACTTACTTGAAACTCTTAATAAAAATTCATGAGACACATTTTGTTGATCAGATTTATTGATTCACATATTTTGAGTGTATGGTGCAACAGGTTTTGACAAATGTAAATGTAAGTGTTACTATTGGTAGAGGGGAGACAGAGTGTGCAAGGTAGGACTGCCCTGGCTCCCTGTTCTGGAGCCAGCAGGAGGAATAAAGTCCCATTGTTCTCCTTGCTCCTTCCACTGCCCTCTCCCCTGTCTTTTGCCATAAGCTTCCACCCGCCTGACACCAGTCCTAACTACCGATATGTTTTGTTTCTGGAATTTTCTATAAACTGAATCACGCACTATTTTCTCTTTGCTTCTTGATTCCTTTCACTCACCATAATCATTTTCAGATTTATCCATACTGTTGTATCAGTAACTTAAGCCTATTTATTGCTGAATAAGATCTCGTTGTATGGATATACCACAATTAATCTCAATTGCCTGAGGACATTTGAGCTGTTACAGTTTGGTTTGGACAAATATAAATAAATTGCCCTGAACATATGTATAAGTCTTTGTGTGGGCATAGGTTTTGCATAGCTCTTGGTAAACACCTATAAGTAAATTCACATGGTCATATATACACATTTCATAACTTTATACAAAGCTGCTAAATCTTTTTCCAAAGTATTTGTATTATTTCATATTCCCTCCCCGCCCCTCACCCCATGAATGTACAACTATTCATGATGCACATCATCCATGGCAACACTTGATAATGTCCATCTATATCATTTTAGCTGATGAACTAGGTGTGCTGCAAAGTCTTATTATCATTTTAATTTGCATTTCCCTGGTTACGTTTTCATATGTTCTGTGGCCATATTTACATTATATAATATATAAAAGGTACACATATATAAATTATACTTACCTGTAATACCACCTTTTATGAAGTATCTGTTCAATCCTTTTCCATTATTTAATTTGGTAAATTTTTTTGTTGTTATTGGGCAGTTGGTCTTATTTTTAAAAATATTCTGGGTATTACTGCTTGTCTATGTATTGGAGTTTTGTTCTCCTGGTCTATAGATTGTCTTATTATGTTAAAGATTTAAGATTGCTATGTCATCTTGAAGAATTGACTCTGTCATTATTATGAAATTCTTGTTATTGTTCCTAGTAATGGCCCTTGCTTGAAAGTCAGTTTTGTCTGACATTAATAAGGTCACCCTCAGCTTTTCTTTTGATAGTATTTGCATGGGAAATCTTTTCCCCATGGCTGTGTATATATAGCAGGGTTTTGGTAGATGGCATCTAATTGAGTCTCATCTCTATCTAACATGCCCTTTAATTGAAATGTTTGGCCATTTATACTTATTGTAATTTCTTTTTCTGTGCAGTCAGTTTTACATCCACAATGCTGCTATTTGTTTTATAATTTTCCCTTATGTTCTTTGTCTCTGTTTTGCTACTTTCCATGCTATTTGGGATTTATATTTTTTTACCTTATGTTTTCTATTTTTAGTGGTTTCTCTAGGATTTATAATATGTTTATATAATCACAGTATCTTAAAGCAATATACTTCTAGTTCCCCTCCTATTCTTTGTTATCTTGTGCTTTTGAACTTCATATATTGTATAAGCCCCACAATACATTACTATTATTTTTGCTTTAAAGAGTCAGTTATATTTTAAAGAGAAAAAAGTGAAATATCTTCTGGTTAGAGAAACATTCACCATTTCCAGTCTTCCCCATTCCTTTATATAGATGCAATTTCCATCAAGTACCACTTTCTTGCCCTGAAGAATTTCCTTCAACACTTCTTATTGTGCAGCTCAGCAAATAATGAGTATTCTAGTCTTTTGTTGTTCTTAAAAAGTCTTCATTTAAAAATATTTTTACAGAATACTAGATTGATAGCCTCTCCCCGCCCCTCACCCCAGTTATATCATCATTTTTAAGAAGCTCCATTGTCTCTGGCTTGCATATTTTCTGTTGAGAAATCTTTCATAATTCTTATATGTGATCCTCTCTATATAAATGCCATTTTTCCCCTCCAGCTTCTCATAAGATTTTCTCTTCATTACTTGTATTTAGAAATTGATTGGCATCTTAAATCAGTGAACTTAAAGTTTTCATCAAATTTGAAGAAATTTTTGCCATGATGTCTTTGAATATCTTGTCTTCCCTCACTTCTTCTAGTCCTCCAATTCTATATACGTCAGACAGTTTGCTTGAATTGCTCCACACTGTTCTGTTGTTTATTTGTTTTGGTATTTTTTTTTCCTCTCTGTGCTTCCATTTGAATATTTTCTACTGTTATGTGATCAAGTTTGTTGGTGTTTTCTTCTGTTTACTCTGCTGTCATTCCATTTAATGACATAATATTTTTCATCTTTCAAAATCTTGTTTTCATCTTTCATCATTTTGTTTCTTTTCTATGTTTTCCATTTATCTCCTCAATGTTTTTCTTCAATTTTATAAACATAGTTATTCTATTTATAATATCTATGTTAAGGTTCTTGTCATTTCTGGGTTTATTTATGCTGACTAATTTTTCTCGTTTCGGTCATATGTTATTGTTTCTTTACATGTTGAGAACTTTTGCAGAATGCTGGGCTTTGTGAATGTTACATTGCTATATGTTTGGATTGTGATTTCTTCTTTTAAGGAGGGTTTTGGGTTTTATTTGTTTGTTGTTTTGTTTTTGTTCTGCTTTGTTTTTTAACAGACAATTGTAAATCCAGTAGATACTCCTAAGGCTTATGTTTCCATAAAGTCAGTGGTAGCATAGTCTTTACTGTAGGGCTAATTTAGAGTGACCCTTCTTCTACATCTACTGATTGCCACTGCATTCAAAAGTTATTTTACTCTGGCTGAATAAGATGCAAATGTCTCCTAGCCCCAGCTCCAGATGAATTCCAAGAGCTGTTCACCTTACAGCTCCCTGTCTATTGTTCTTCTGGCTTTATGGAGTTTCACATGTGCAGATTTGTAGTAAAGCAAAGACTCAAAGAGCTCCTGGAGTATATTCCTAAAGCTTTTTATCCACAGAGCTCCCAACTCTTCTGTCTTCATCCTGCAAATTTCAGCAATTTTTGTTTCTCCCTCTACCAATCTCTGTCTCAACTCAGTGATGTCATTCACTTGTGACCACTCTCTCTGTTCCAAGAAACACCTCATTTGTTCCTTCCTCTCAAAGAACACAGTATCACACTGTTTGTTGTTTACTGTATAAAATCAGTTGTTTTATTATTTTTCCCAGTTTTTTAATAGCAGAGTAAATCTAATCCCAGATAATCTATCAAGTGATAAAGGTAAAAATTCCCAGGAAGTTACCTTTTATTATTCAGTGAAAACCATCATTTATTAACTCCCCATAGCTTCTGTAACAAATTGACAATGTGATGGCTTAAAACAACAGACACTGATTCTCTCATAGTTCTGAAAGACAGAGTTCAAAATCAATGTGAGGTTTGAGGAGAGAATCAGTTCTTTGAAACTTCTGGCTTCTGGTGTATGTTGGCTTTCCTTGTGACAACATCACATGGGGACATTTTTAAAAATCAGACTCCAGTCTAACCCTGATTTTAAAAAATGAAAATTGAATCCCAAAAGATGAAGTTGACACTCCCATTTGGAAAGCAGACAAAATGCACAGATTTTCTGACCTCACTCTCAGAGGTCCTGATTTGGTGGCTTTGGACTAAGAGTAGAGAATTTGAATTTTCCAAAATCCAAGAAGATCCTTATGCAGGTAGCCAGTGAGTCACACTGAGAAATGGCATTCAAAGAGCTCTTACTTGGTCAGCATATAAGGTAAATAAAGTCTACAAATCAAAGGAGCATGATATAGCAAAGAGCTTGTTAAAACTGCAAGTTTGGTACCAATTATCCTAGATTTTGCTACTTTTATAAAATTTAAGGAGCAGGAACTGACAAAATATACCCTATAATACTTAATTCTAGCCTCCTTGGTGACACTACCATTAGATGTTTCTGCTTGATTTCATACTGAGGTGAATTCCCACCTTCTCTAAAGCTTGACTCTCTAACAAGGTGACCATAATGAGAAGTCACTGGCCCATGTTTGAGGTCTTTTGCACCTATGAATTCACCAAGATATGAGAAGACCCTAGAATACAAGTTCTCTAGCTCTTCTTTTCTTTTTTTTTTTTTTTGAGTTGGAGTCTCACTCTGTCACCCAGACTGGAGTGCAGTGGCCTCTCCCGGCCACCGCAGCCTCGACCTGCTGGGCTCCAGTGATCCTTCCACCTCAGCCTTCCAAGTAGCTGGAACTACAGGCACGTGCTACCACACCCAGCTAATTTTTGATTTATTGTAGAGATGAGGTCTTGCCAAGTTGTCCAGGCGGGTCTCAAACCCGCAGGCTTAGGCAATCCACTCACCTCAGCCTCCTAAAGCACAGGATTACAGGCTGAGCCACGGAGCCCGTCTTCTAGCTCTCCTTTAATGAAAATTACCATCTTTAGGCTAACAGAGTTTTCCCCAGAACGAACACATAGACTCTCTACTGATAACAACTATAAAGTTGCCCCCAAAATTTATTCTGACCAAGAACTTCAAGAAATATGTTTAGATATTCTAATGTCTTTAAAAAGAGATGTGTTGCAATTGCAAAGATGTGGAATTAGCCGCAATGCCCATCAACTGGTCAGTGAATAATTAAAAGTTGGTATGTATGTATGTATATAAGATAGATAGATAGATATAAATATATATTACTATGGAATATTATTCAATCATAAAAAAATGAAATAATGTCTTTTGAGACAACTTGGATGGAATTGGAGATCATCATCTTAATTGAAGTAACACAGAAACTGAAAACCAAACTCCATATGCTCTCACTTATAAGTAGGAGCTAAACTAAGGATCTGCAAGGGCAGTGGAGACTCAGAAAAGGAAGGGTGGGAAAGGGGAGAGGGATGGAAAATTACCATGTATCAGGTAAAATGTGCACTAGTTGGGGTGACAGGTACACTCAAAGCCCAGACTTTTTCATCACTATACAATGCATCTATGTAACCAAAAACCATGTGTGCCTCTTAAAAGTATAGAAATTAAAACAAAAAATTGAGAGAGAGAGAGAGAAGCATTCTGTAAATGGGAGAGTAAACCCCCTTGTGCAGTCTTTAAGGATTATTCTATTGTGGTTATGGAAATCAAATTCGGAAAGGCATATGAAATTAAAGGATGTATTATACTCATGAGTGCTAGAGAGGGAGGCATGGCACACTACCCAATGGATCACATAAGAAAAGCTCCTGGGAATGAACTCAACCAAGTGTTTGGGAACTGACAGCATACAGACCCATGGGCAAGTGCATTTGTTGGGAGTCAGGGCAGAGCACGCAAGCGAAATCAAGGGAGCATTTTACTGGTGCACTTGAATGTCACTAGACCACAGTCATGGGAGGACAAGACAAGGAGGATGTGGCAGGAACCAGCCTTGTCTCACTGGTGCACCTGGTCTCATGGGCTTACAGCCTATTTGTGGTTGAAGATCAGGAAAATATGTTGAGGGATCAGGAAAATATGATTCCAAAATGTACAATACAAAAGGAGACAAATAAAATCTATAATGTACAATTTTTTCAGTATTTTGTAGGTCAATAGGAAATGAGGAAAATTGAAATGTAGTCAGCACTGATGTCTAAATGGTTAAAGTATTATATCTACATGAAAGTTTAGATGACTGACATTTTTAGCTAAAGAGCAGCTTGAAAATGATTTTTGCCTATGTGCTCTCAGAGCCAAAACCACCAGTCAATTCAATCTAAGCGAATAAAAAAGTCAAATTGGTTGAAGGAAAAACCCTAGTGGATACTAATGTTTCCACTTGAACTGGTTAAATATTATAAAAACACAAAGAAATTAATGTTACAAAGATCAATATGCAGAGTGACACATGAGCCCTTCCTTTTATTCATTGAAGACAATGAAAAATTTATGTAAAAATTTAGTTTGCAATTTTTCCATTTAAATTAGAATGTAAATAACTTAATGATATTAACTAAACCATATTAATCACAGTGTATAGCATATAGTAGGGTCTCAATAAAGATTTGAATAATTCCATAGGGATAGACCTATGTTTTTCTGGAATAGAAAGACCTTATACTCTCAATAAATCTGTTTTATTATTATTACAGAATAAATGATGTAAAGAATCCCATGAATATTAAAATGAATTGCTGAGTAAAATTTAATATTTCTGCTGAATTCTCTAAACTCTCAACCTGACAAAATGAAAAGCAATAAATATACCAACTTACCCCATGTCTATATACTATATTTCATTTACACATGAGACTTAAGCCAATTTAAGTTTTAAAAACCACATTGATTTCTCCAAAGTAGCAATTACCTAAAGGAAAACTCCTATCAAATACGTCGTGTAGTTTACAGACATCTCAATATCCCCCATAGATACTCAATTTCTCTTAAATCCTCTGTTCTGTTCCATCCCATACGGTTACTTCTATTATCCATTCCCCCCATTTGTGTCACTCCAGTAGGTGACCACAGATGTATCACAGACAATATTGAACAGAAATTGAGATCTGAGATGAGTATTTCATCCTTTCACTATAAAGATTCCTTTATGTCAAGCAAAGTGTCTCCATGGAAAGTCTTGAGTGAAAAATGATAAGTGCAAATGGAATGCAAAATGGAAAATACTTTGAGCTATTTTAAATAGCTGGATATGAGAATAAAAACATCAAACTGGAAAAAGGTAGGCAGCATGGGCAGGGTGGGATGGGAGGGCTCATGATCAAACAACAGAAGAGCAAGCCCAAAAGAACCACTGGGGCAACAACTCCAAACTGCAGTAATGATTCAGAAGCATATTAACCTGGCCCAGTAATCCCATGGGACACCCTTGCTTGAGGTTTCCATGAATGGTATATCCCACTCAGTCCCTAGGGGCTGTCACACATATCTGAGAAGTAGGTAAGGAGGCTTGAGATGCATTGAGGATACACCCTGCTAGTACATTGAATCCTCAACAAATTAGGAATCTAGAAACAAGCAGAATTCCCAAGCAATGGTAGATAATATTTAAACTTCTGTGTGATTCAAGAGGCCTGTCAAGACTTTTCCAATGCCTCAAGATTATCGTTGTAAAAATTAGTTACTATGTTGACAAGGTATATCAGAAGCCATTAGTACAGATTTGCAATTGGATACATGACAGAAGGAAGGCATCCCTCTTTTGTCTAAGATTCAGAAACCTGGACATTGTTCCTCCCATCCTAGCTACAAGGTAAAGCTAGACAACTTCAAAACATAACTTTTTTCTTAACCCATCAGAGAGCTAATCTCATATAGCAAGTAGCCTAAAATCTAAAGAAAGACACAGTCCTCTGAAGGCAGGTGAGATAAAACACTGATTCATCTGTAACAGAGCACAGGAAGAGGTGATGTTGAAAACCACAAGAGCAGAAAGAAAGAATTCAGTGCACAAACAAAAAGGTAAACATTCCTAAAGGCTATGTGTAGACAGGCATGAGAGTACAGAATATCTGGGATCCACAGGCACAAAATGATGTGACATCCACTTTCGGGCTCTTCTTCACGTATTTCCATTAGGTGCTCACAGAAAAACTGAAGCAAGGTAGGCCAGAGAAAGCCCTCTTCTGGGGGTACAGCTGGAGAAGAGGGTGGATGGTTTACTGTTGCAGAAAAAGCACAAAGTAGCTCCTGGACTCTTATGTGAAAATAAAGCTTTAAGCCACTAGTAGAGAAGGAAACTTAACCAATATAACTATGATGGCCCAGTGCAACTGGGGAAAGTATAAGAGAAAAAACATTCTCTATCCTAGAGAAAGTAAAGAAAAAAATGTCTGGGTACAGTACCCCCAAACCAATACAGTAGATGTCTTTTATGACTGGGGAAGAAGAAAATGTATTTCATATCAGACCTTTGACAACCACTGAGAAAGATCCCTGAGTCCCAGGTAGACAGGGCCTGCCTAAAACTGAGGCTAAACCAGGACAACAGAGGGATGTCCTCTCCTCCTGGTCCCATGCATGCACAGTCTAGCATGCATCAAGACACAAGTGAAATTATCCACCACACAGACAGGGACAAGAACCTGGAGAGAGACCCCCTATTGTGAGTTGAATGTTACCTTCCAAAAAGACATGTTTAAGTCTTACCCTCTAGTACCTATGAATGTGACCTCATTTAGAAATAAAACATTTGGAAATATGATAAAGTTAAGATGCAGTTACTTCATTCAGGAGAACACTAGTCCAATAATCAGTGACCTTCTAAGATGAGGGAAATTTGGATGCAGACATGTCTTGTAAGACCACAGATCATAGACAAGAGCTATGTGAAGATGAAGACAGAGATGGGAGTGATAGTGCCACAAGCCAAGAGGCTGGAAGAGGCAAGGAGGGAGCTTCCCCTGCAGGATTTGTGAGAACATATCCTGGTTGACACCTTGACTTCAAACATCTTGTTTCCAGAACTGGGAGCTAATACATTTCTGTGATTTTAAGTCATCAAGTTTGTGGTACTTTGATGCTCTAGCCCTGTGAAACTGATATCACCAGTCCCCTGCCCCCAGCATAAGTGCAAGGAAAGAACAAATGCTGACAACAAATGAGGAACATGAAGAAAACTCCTCCAGAATACCAGCAATCACCACCATAAACACAAGGTAGAGCTAGAGAAATTTGAAATGGGTGATGCCATGAATGTAACCAAAACAACAAAACCGAAGTCCAGCTCAGCTACTGACTAGATTGACTCTATGACCCATACTAAAAGCATTTTGGATGAAAAGGAGGGCCCACTTACAAGCATAAATATCAGTTACCTCAATCCTTACTGGTCTACAGATGTCAGCATTTAATCAAAAATTACAAAACACACATGCAAACTTTAACATACAAGGGAGAAACCCCACAAAAAATGGAGTTTACTTATTAAAAATATGTATTTATTCTAATATGCTTGAACTTTAGTCACCCTCAAAATATTCTGTTTGATGCTGTACACCTTTTAAGATGATTTTTCCACTGCTCAGAACAGTTTTGAACGTGTCAAATTTGATTTCTTTTAGTGTTTCTGCTGTTTCTTATTTCACCTCTTTCACATCAGCAAAAAGTTTCCCTTTGAGTACTTTTTTCATCCAGGGAAACAAAAAAAAGTCACTTGTGGTGAGATTAGGTGAATAGGGAAGGTGGGGCATGGGGATCATCCATCTTTTGTCAACAACTACTGAATGCTCAGTGCAGTGTGGGCAGGTGCACTTGTAAATCACCCGTCATGAAATGGGCAGAGTGAAAGAATCTCTCCCCCCAAAAGATTTATGGGAGCTGAATGTAGCCTCTCACAATAACACTAGCTGGTACACTGATGCTGATGGGTTCCTAGAACACTTAGTGGAAGAAGCCTGTACTACAAGGGGCACACCTTCCAAAAAAATTATTTTAAGTTTTTCTGGGTCACCCCTCATATCATCTTTAAACTGCTGAAGATAAAAATAAAATCTTGAAGGTTCCCAGAGAAAAATACATGTGACATACAGAGGAACTTCAGAAGCCTTCTTGTCAGAAACTATGTAAATTAGAATATGATCAAGACCTTTTTTATATACTGCCCTCATTTCAATTATTTATAATTTCCATTGTTGTCCCAGATTGTCTTCAAAATTTTCATAAGTGTCTTAATCCACTGAGCACTGAGAATTGAACATATGCTTTTCTCTCTTGGGCCTTTCACATAAGGTAGATGCCACTTCAATCCATAAGATTCAAGCCACCTAAAAAATAATAAAAGAACTATTTTATTCTGCTTTACATTCTTCACAGGCTCCATGATAATGCCTTTCTCAGTAAATGCATCTGGACACCTGAAATTCTTCTCATCTTATATTGGTTGCTTTATATTTTATCTCATTCTATTTCCTTATTTCATCATTTCATATTATCTAATGACATCTATATGTGTTCAGTTTCACTTCCAAACTGAAGTAATCTAAAAAGTTCCACAACACTTTTTTAAAATTAGAAAATACGGCTCTGCAAAAGTTGGCTGCCACCACAGCCCTCAGCTCCCAGCCCCACAGAATTCCTGAATCCCTCCCCTGACCCAAGCTGCCCTGCAGTGGCGGGACCAGAGATCAGCTGGAGCCCAGAGTCAGATCTGTGGAGATAGAGGATCAAGGAGGTACAGGGAGGAGGCCCATGTCCGGTAAAGAGGTGCCCACTGCAGTCATTTTCTCTACCCCAGGCCCAGGCAGAGATGTGCATCAACCCACTCAGTTCCACACAGCTCTGCCCAGGCTTCAACTTGGGACCTAAGGTAATCACATCAAAGGGGAGAGACAGAAGCCCCTCCCCCATGCTAGACTGGACACAGACAGGTCAGATCTGAGTGGCAGACCTGACAGGCAGCAAGCCAACTGTGTCCAGATCTGATCCTTCCACAGCAGACATCTGACTCTAGCTGAGAGCAACCTTACCAGCCTGCAATGAGAGCTAGAAACCAGAGCTGAAAGGACACTGGGCTCACAGGAACAATCTCAGAGCAAGCTTGATTCATTGTTTTTACTTTTTTTTATTCTTTGTTTGTTTTGCTCATTTTGTTTGTTTTTTGTTTTATTTTTTCTCTTTTTTCTCTCTTCTCTCTGTTTTTGATAACGCTTTCATACTTGCCTAGTTTCTGTTATTTTATTGATTTCTCTTTTTTTCTCCAGAACTCCTGTTTGTGGAGGTGAATTGTAAACCAACAGGGAGGTTGGTTGACTTGTGTGTTTGTATGATTGTTTGTATGTTTTAGTTTTTTTTAACTCTTCTCTGTCTTTGCATCTCTTTTCATTTGCTAGTCGGTACATTTTTCTGTTATCTCTCTTTCTCTTCTCTCTCTCTACCTTCCTCTTTTCCCCCTCCTTCCCTGATCCATTCTATTCCTTTTTCATACTTCATTTTGCTTTCAGGGAGCAAACTTACACCCCCACTGCATGAACAGATTGCAAGGCAGTGGGAAGGGGGTTCCAGGGTACCTATACACCTATGATGGATACTGGGATCTGCAGATAGATCTTGAATCACTGCTCTCCCCTCAATTAAACCTCAAAACAGCAAAAAATTATAGCCCCTAACACACAGTCCAGCCTCAGAATTGAACAAAACTAGAGGATTCACAAAAGGAAGAATAGGAGATTGAACAAACAGAAGTAAAAGCAGCTCTGCCATCCCTGAACAACAGAATTAAAGAAGGGGTGGGGAAGTGGGGAAAAAAATCTACACAAATGAAGTAAACCAAAAGAAGAATACAGGTCTCAAACACACACCTGGGAAGTCAGACACTGAGAAAACAGACTTCGAAACACAAAAAATGAAGAGCCCCCAGAATGATGGGTCACATACTACAAACCCAGACATCAAGACATTAATAGAGAGAATAAAAAGAATTGAGGAGAGTCAAGAGGAAAATAGGAAGGAGTTCATAACTGAGATAACAGCAGTAAATAATACTGTGATTAAAGTAAATAACAGCAAGGCTCGGTGACTCAGCCTGTAATCCGCACTTTGGGAGGCCGAGGTGAGTGGATTGTCTGAGCCCACGGGTTTGAAACCCACCTGAGCAACTTGGTGAGACCTCATCTCTACAATAAATCAAAAAATAGCCGGGGGTGGTTGTGCACGCCTATAGTTCCAGCTACTTGGAAGGCTGAGGTGGAAGGATCGCTGGAGTCCAGCAGGTCGAGGCTGTGATGACCGGGAGCAGCCACTGCACTCCAGTCTGGATGACAGAGTGAGATTCCAACTCAAAAATAAAATAAATAAAATAAAATAAAATAACAAACAAATAAGCATGGAAAGCAGAATTAGTCAAGCAGTAGAAAGAACCTCAGAGCATGAGGAGCAAAATATAGAACTAACCCAAACTGTCCAAAACATAGAAAAGAAGCTTAAACCTTCAAGAGATGAGGGATTATTTCCAGAGGCCGAACCTAAGAGTAATTGGACTTCCTGAGGCAGAAAGAGAGATAAAGACAACCCTGGAACGAACATTCCATGAAATCATTCAAGAAAACTTCCCTCATCTCAAAGTGATGCGAAAATTCTGACACAAGAGATCCAGAGAACCCCTGCAAGACAACAAATGAGAAGT
>CAUYQG010008770.1:0-20516 GCA_963574415.1 Tarsius wallacei | reverse complement strand
CGCCCCTCCGAGCCCGCGCCTGCGCGCAGGGCTCCCCGCGCCCGCCAGGCCACGTGACCGCCTCGGCTGGGGTGGGCGGTTCTGCCTGCTGGGAGGTGGTCGCGCTTGTGGGTTTAGAAATGTGTGGCTGCGCCTTTAGGGCTGAGTAGCTCTTGCTTTATTAAGTGTTGACATTAAATGCTTGACGCGAGAATTTATTTTGTGAGATCTGACTTTGGATATTAAAACTTACATTTTTAGCCGGGCTCGGTGGCTCAGCCTGTAATCCCGCGCCTTGGGAGGCTGAGGTGAGTGGGTTGCCTGAGCCCGCAGGTTCGAGACCCGCCTGGGCAGGCGAAACCTCATCTCTACAATAAATCAAAAAAATTAGCCGGGCGTGGTAGCGAGCGCCTGTAATTCCGGCTACTCGGAAGGATCGCCGGTACCCAGCGGGTCGAGGCTGGCCACTGCACTCCAGTCAGGGCGATCGAGTGGGACTCCAACTCAAAAAAAAAAAAAAAAAAAACCCTCAATTTTGTCTGTCATTCTACAAATATACTTTTTAGTTTAAATAAGATGTACAATTGTTTGCTTTTTAACTACTTTAAAATTTGCAACTCTAAATTTTAGGCAAATAAGATTTTTCCACTCGTCTTGAGAAATGGAATAAGATTTGCAAATCAACATATACAAATTAGGTACATTTGGCATCCAAAGGAATAGGTCTTCAAGAAAAAAAAAAAAAGAATTCTAAATATTTAAAGAACCCTCACGCATTCCTAGCCTATACATTTTTTAACACCTCCCTGTCTTTTCCCCTTTTTTTTGTCCTTTTAGTATTTCATTCAGCTTACAAAAAAATATTTTTTGTTCTAGATGCAAGTAAACAATTGCAAAATAGCACTGGCACTGTTTGCTTCCACTAATATTTTATCTTTGAATATAGCTTTATCTGCCCTGTAATTTTTTTCTCTCCAAATTAGGACAGAGTGTCTACAGTAAATCCTGGAGCAACTCTTAAAGCCCCAAATCTTTAATTACATGTATAACACAAGCATACATTTCTCCCTTAGATGTTCCCTGTAAAGATATAGCAACTTAAATGTAAGTTCGTTAGTTTTATCTTCAAAAAGGAGAACGACTTTAATATAAAAAAGTGAATGATTGCATACTGAGCACAAACCAGCCTCATCAGAACCTCTGTCAGGGTATGTCAAGGCAAGATTATACAGATGCAAAGCCATTGATATATATCTTTATATATATATATGGTCAATATATAATACTAATAAGGAAAACTGTATTAGGAATTGATGAAGCAGACTGGGTAGTACCAATGCAAAAAAAAGCTAAGTAATGAAATGACACATTGTTAGAATTACTTTTGGACTACAAAGATATTCAAGATTTTTATTTTTCCGTAAGAAATCACGGAAGGATTACCAAGATGGCTTCCTGAACATTCTGTCTTCCTTTTGTATCCTCAAAATTAATCCCATCTCTTTAGTAAATCTGTGTTGTCACCACCTGGAAAAGAGGGAATGCAACTTCATGGGCCACATTTCCAATATGTGTAAATCACCAAGGAATGTTTTGAAATAAAATGAAAGACTTACTGGGCATAGTGCTTCATGCCTGTAATCCCAGCACTTTGGGAGACCGAGGTAAGAGGATTGCCTGAGCCCAGGATTTTGAGACCAGCCTGGAAAATATGACACGTCTTTGTCTCTACAATAAATACATTTTTTTAAAAAATACCCGAGTGTGGTGGTACGCACCTATAATCCCAGCTACTTGGAAAGCTGAGGCAGAAGGATCTCCTGAGCCCAGCAGGTTGAGGCTGCAGTGGCTGTGATACTGACACTGCACTCCAACCTGGGTGACAGTGTGAGAATCTGACTCAAAGAAAGAAAGGAAAGGAAAAAAAGAAAGACTTAAGAAAACTCAAGCTTTAAGTATTGATGTCTTTTAGGAATGTACTTTGCTAAATTGTTTTTTCTTTAAATATCTGTGTACAAAGCTGAAAGCAATAATTAATTTTGATCAATACATAAACATCTGTCAGTAGATTACATAATTGAGAAGACCAGGACAATGCCACTTGAATGCAGAACTGTAGCATAAAATGTATCCAAGCTGCAAAATGTGGAAATTGATATCGGTTGTGTACCACATTGTAGTTCTTACTTCCCAATAATAGTTATAAAAAGACAATAGCATATCTGCCTGTTTTTAACCTTGAAAAAAGGTGAGAGTTGAACTAGAAGGAGAGTCAGGAAAGTAAAGTCCGTAAATCTGAATACAACACTTAGAATGAAGAAGATTCAAATACAATTTCTAAGGGAGAAAAGAGCTAGCACAGACTTAATTAAGGGATTTAACCTCATGAAGGTCATACACCAAAATGGTCTCTGTGTTTGCTCACCTTCTTTCTCTCTCCATGATTCCACAAAAACACAAACTAAACATTCCTTGTTCAAGTTAAAAACCTAACATTCAGGGAAAGGAAGTAAAAATGAAAACTTTTTGAAAGCAACATGTATTTCGAAGTTGGAATTGGTAGCTGACCTTGGGAACATTGTAGATGTTCAGTATTTCCTGATTTGTAAGAATTTTAGAGCCTGAAGGGCCTTTAGATAATGATCATATATTGAGTAAATATGATGAGCCAGGCATTTTGTTTAGATTACTTCATTTTATCCTCACATCAATGCCCCGAGTAAAGACTATGCTTATCACTGTTTCATGGCTAGGATAAATGAGGGTTGGAGAGGTCAAGTGACTTACCCAAGGAAAGAAGATCTATTTACAGCTGCTGAAGTTGAACACCACATTCAGTCTCAAAAGCCTGTGTTTTAATTTTTGTGTCTAGTATCACTTATTCTAACCCCTATTCCTTTCACAAGGAAAAGAAAAAAAAGACAAGAAAAACAGATTTTGAGAGACTACATTTCCAGACTAGACTAAGGTCCATGACAGATCGGACTTGGAAATGATCTTACTGCTATTAGTTCAGAGCACTGACCTTTCTGTCATTGTAAGTTATGGGTTGTTTTTAATTTTATAGGATAGTGAAGTCATCTTCTTTTCATGTTTAATATTTGAACTTAGACTATTGACCAAGACGTTTTCCATTTCTAAAATGTGACAGTTTTATGTTTCTGTGACCTATGATGCTACCGTCAATCTATATACTAAATATCTAAGCTATGATCCCAACTTTTGAAGTACCTGATTAGCATAGTATAATTTCCAGAACTGAATTATGGCCTTAGGAGTCAGAAAAACTAGATTCAAAACAGCACCATTTTCTTGTGGTAAGATTTTGGGAAATTTACCTAATAGTTCTGAATTTTGGATCTCATTTATAAAATGAAATTAAATATTGTCTATAATTAGAAAGTAGTGAAGATTAAATAACATTCACATAAATTCTGAAGACTTGTCAGGGTTAAGAACTCAATAAGTGCCAGATGATGATAGTGATGGTGACCATGATGTTGATGGTAATAATGGTGGTATTGGGACATATCCTGTGATTACAAGGCTTATAAATTGGCTTATGTGAATTAAGTGATCTTAATGTATCTTAATGATAATAGCATACCATATAAACTAAAATATAAAAACATAGATGAAGATATTATTACAGTTATATTAAAGGCTGATAAAGTCAGAATTCATACAACTAATATAGCTGGTCTCTTTCTCACTCCCCCTCCCTTTCTCTTCCACCTTGTTTGCCCTCTTTCTTTTCTACCTTCTGTCTACTTTTTAATCTCTCCTAATCTATCTGATTTATATATTAACAGATAATTTCCTTAGCTGTACAAGAATACAAAATTGTATATAGGGATTCATACCAATTTGGTAGAAAATGCATATTAACATATAAAAATTATGTACTTCTAGGTGCACTTGTTCATATATATTCATATACATATATTTTATATAGAAATTCCCCTAAAACATTAACATATCAGAATTGCAGAATTCTTGAAGATTTTTACTTTAAAAAAATACATTTCTTTATTTTATAAATATGTGCATTACATGTAGTATACATGTAGGGATAGAGACTTTTTAGGTCAAACATAACAAAAGTGTTGTAAAGAATCTTTTAAAAATATTTATTTATTTATTTTCTAGAAATGTGGTCTCACTGTGTTGCCTAGGCTGGTCTCAAACTCCAGGCCTCAAACAATCCTCCCACCTTGGCCTCCCAAAGTACTGGGCTTGCAAGCATGAGCCACCGTGCCTGGCAAAGAAATCTAAATAATGGTTATTTCTAGGTGGTAGAATTAGAACTAGTGTTAGTTTAACTCTGTATTGGCTACTGTTTTTTGATTTTTCTGAGTATATACTAATTTTATAATGTGTTTAAAGACTATTTAAAACTATGTGTCAATACTCTAAAAATATGGTAGAGAGATTTATGCTAACTCTTTAACTGTTTGATTTATGGGCTAACAGAGCTCCTCCTGAAAGACAGTCAAACCCTCACAATTCAAAAGGTCATAAATTGCTTCATATTGGGCAAGTTATTTAATTTATGACATCCTTTTCTCTTCTGGATAATGAAAGACAAATATGTCCCTTGCAGGGTTACCATGAAGACTGAATGAAAAAATGTACATGGAGTGTTTATAACACCAAACTACAATCACTCCCTCCTCAATTCAATGTTCACTTTTATTTCTGCTAATGTTTTCAGGGTAAAGAAGATGGAGGGTTCTTGCTTTATTCTACCTTCCTTGAAGACCGTAGTATATTTCCACACTCTCATCCCTTTGTAATCTGTAAAGAATTCTGAAAAAGTTCATAACCATTAGGATGGCACCATAAAACCAGGAACTACTGCCTAATTTAACAAACGCGTTATGAATGTCTTCAAAAGGAACAAATAACAAGCTGAATTATGACCCTGAAGCAAAGAATTGTTTACTACAGTGCTTGTTCATAAGCTTAAATGCAAGACAAGTTTCTTACATAGAGAGGCTTCAATGCATAGTACTGGTGCCCTTCAAAAATGATGCGGCTTTGAACAGAATTGCTGTGGATTAAAAAAAAGTCACTTCAATTTATCATGAATTTAAATCTTGAGCTGGTCACAGTCTCTGCCACATAAAGTCTACAACTCCTTGTTTACAGACAAGCCAAAAAGAGCAGGATACTCTTGCAGAAAATACTTGAAATCTGACTCCTCCGTGAGAGGAAGTTATGAGATTTGTTGTATGTTTATGGCCTTATAGTGTATATGCAAGTGTCTGTACTATTTGAGAAGATGCGAGATGAATAATTAACTCCTTCCTAAAAGGGATGGTACTACTAATAAGTAACTGCAGTGAGTATTTTGTTGGGTTAAAGACAAAGGACATATTTTTTTCCATGGTTGGTTTATCATGGTCTCTATCTGAGGGTCTGGCACATTGCAGGCATTTGATTTATGTTACTTTAAATAAAGAATTAATATTAACTTATCATCTGGATTTTAGTTTCCCACATAGCAGATACATGTCTTAGCAATTAGTCTACTTTATTGGATGTCTGAACTTGATATTTTTAAATCCATGGTTTCTATTTGTATGGTAGTTAGACTGAGTATATGGGTATGACATTAAACAGAATAAATAACCTGGTTGCAGCAAACAAAAATAGATTTTTTTTTTTTAGTTGGAATCTCACTCTGTCACCCAGACGAGTACAGTAGCCACTCCCGGCCACCGCAGCCTCGACCTTCTGGGCTCCAGTGATCCTTCCGCCTCAGCCTTCCAAATAGCTGGAACTACAGGCGTGCGCTACCATGCCTGGCTAATTTTTTGATTTATTGTAGAGATGAGGTCTCACCAAGTTGCCCAGGCAGGTCTAGAACCCGTGGGCTCAGGCAATTCACTCACCTCAGCCTCCCAAGGCGCGGGATTACAGGCTGAGCCACCGAGCCCGGTTCAAAAATAGATTTAATAATTGTTTTCAGGGTGTGCATTAACAGCTACAAGTAATTGTTTATTATAGATATGGCATTTTAGCATTTTATTTATTTCAGTCTTCGCAATACAGTTTTAACACATTTGTTAATATTGTTTCTAATTTGCAGATGATAGAACTGTTTAATTTTTGTTGTGGCTAAAGAAACTACCCTAGAGTTTAGTGACTTAAAACTACAACCATTTTATTATTTATTTTAGAATTTATTATTCATGAAGATGGCTTTTCTGGACTGTATGATTTCTGGAGTCTCATCTGTGAGGGCTCGGGAGCTAGAGTAAATCAAGCATTGGAGCATGTAATCACCTGGGGTCTACTTTAATGTTAGGCTTCAAGGCAGAGAAGCCATTAAAACCAAGACTGTTGAATGGCTTCTCTTCTTCACAGCATGTCCACTTTAGTGTTGTGAGACTTCTTACTTGGTGACTCAGGAATCCAAAAGCAAGTGTTTTAGAGACCAAGGCAGAAACTGTATCATCTTCTATAGCCAGGTCTACTTCTGTCATATTCTATTTTTTCTAGCTTTATTGAAGAATAATTAACAAACAAAAATGTATATATTCAAGTTATAAAACCTGATGATTTAATAGATATATACATGTTGTCATCATTGTGACAATCAAATTAATCAACATAAATCATAAAAAGAAGGAAATCCTGCCATTTGTGACAACATGGATGGACCTGGATGAACATGAATATGGATGAGCATGGATGAATCATGCTAAGTGAAATCTGTCATATTCTACTGATTAAAGAGTCACAAGCCACCCAGACTCAGAAGGAAGATACATAGTTTCCTCCACTTGATATGAGGAGGATCAATGAATTTAGGGGCTATGAGATATAGTTTCAGACCTTGAATTTGGACCTAGATCTTTTGAATTCAAAGAATGGGCCATTAAATCTTTATTTCAAATAGCAAACTAAAGTTATTGTGGGGGAAATTCTTTGGAATCTGTTTCAATAATAACAAATGGAAAATACTTGGGAGGTGGGGAGGAGGACATTATCATTACAATTTAGTTTATATTTTAAGCGGCTTCAATTTGTAAAGCAAAATATTTTCCTGTGACATTTTTCTCACTATGTACATCTTCAATGAATTCTTTTTTTTTTTTTAATGGCAATAATGGTGTATTGCAGTTCCATCTGCCTGAATTATAACAAATTTCAGATTAATGAAATCTGAACTATCAAGTTGAAGGTGGCAGTAATCATGCAGTCCCAGTGAGCAAAAAAAGAATGGTTATTTAGAATTTGCTTTGCTTTAGCAGAAAAGGCTGTGACTTTCAAGGTACTTGCTAATTGACTGTGCATGTGCACACAAAAATCCCTCAACCCAGTGTCTGTCAAGAATACAAATGTGTCTATTTTCGAAGTCTTCCCCTCATCAATTTCATGTGGACCACAGCCCTAATTAACACTGAAATCTACTCTTAGACTCATGGATTGTTTTAGCTGACTTAAGAGATCATCCAGTCCAGAAGTCAGCAAACTCCACAAGGACCAGTGGTTAAAAATTTTGGCTTTGCAGGCTATTCAGTTTCTGTTGCAACTCCATAACTCTGCTACGGCCGTGGACAATACATAAGCAAATATGCATGGCTGTATTTAATGAAAATGTATTTCCAAGAACTGACACTAGATCAGATTTGGCTTCTGGGCTGTAGTTTTCTGATCTCCGTTTAAACCTTTTATTTTACAAATAAGAAAACTGAGAAGATCCAAAGAGAACATTTTGCTTTTCATTGTATACCTAAAAGCAATGGCTAGAACTACTGGATCTAGAAAAATTTCAACATTAAAAGCACATGTGCTTGATTTCAGGAGTTTTAAACCTTCTGGTTTTTAACATCATCAGTGAATATTTACTGATTGCCCCCCTGAGACCAAAGTTTTGTACCTCCATTTGACTTGCAAATTATCCCCTTAGCTGGGTTACATTGATTGCACTTTTTCCTCTTTATTCTCACTAATTCTATTTAAAACCCCTCTGCTTTCATAAAATTTCAATATGCAAGGCTGAATGTGCTTAATTTTCTTTTATTGAAGCTTCTATTCTTTGCATTTCTTTATCTATACTTTTTTAGAGAACCCAGATAACTAATGATGGTGGCCTGTTAATGATGCCATATATCCTAGCTAACGGCAGGTAGTGTTTTTCTACTCATCAATAATCAGATATCTCTGTGTGAGCACCCACCATGTAGAAATGTTTTCACTGCCTATAAAGCAACCATCTTTTCCTCTGTTTTCCTGAGAACCAAGATCTGATAGCACAGCAATCTCTCAGCTTCACTGAGATGCTTCTCTTAGATAAAACTGACCTAACAGATAATGAAGTGTGGTTTTGCCCTACAGTGATTCTGTGTATCAAATAATAAAGAAAGGCTTCGACTATAGCTAATTTGTGAAGAAAAATTAAAATACAAAAATGTGGCAGTTTGAAGTTGTTCATCCCTTCTATCTTTGAGGCAGTATCACCCCTCTCAAAGGCAATTTCAGATGCCCAGAGCTCAATTTTATTTGTTCTTAAGATATAATTGAATAAGTAGCTAAACTATATTATGCTGATTCGGGGTTCAAAAAGTCCTTACATGTCATTTTGCAGCATATTAATTGGTGAAACATCTGGTAACCTATTTATGCCCCATCCATTAAACTAAGGAAGTGAACAAAGCTCCTTAGCTTAGCATTCGAGGTAACCAACATGTTTACTTCATTCCTTTTATCCGTGCTGTTCATAATTTTTCTTTATCAACTCTATATCTATCATAAAATTTCCACAGGCAGTGTGTTTTGTCTCCCCCTTCAATGTACCATTTCTCTTGCCTATGATTCTCTTTCTCCTTGACCAATACTCCATAGCCTCCTATCCCTTTCTTAAGGACAATCCCAAATACCTGTTTCCTCTTGAAGCTTCTCTTGCTCATGCATCCAGCACATTTCTTGTATAATCAACTTAGAAACCATGCAATTGCCACCTTTTTTATGATGTTTAATGTATACTGTTTTGTATTATAATTGTTTCTACATACCTTTCTCTTTAAGGTTGCCATTTTCACGTCTGCATTTTATTAAACTCAAACAGATCCTTCCCCACCCCCCAATTATGGGAATTTATTAATTTATTAAAGGAAAAAGGGTGATTGGATGAATAGTTTTAAAAATTTTATCTCAGTGATTTAAATTTTGCATCATTATGCTTCATAGTGACATTGAGAAACTCTCGGTATAGTGTACATGCTGGAAAGATGTGAAATTTAGTTAATATATATTTTGTAATATACTTGAACATATTGTTATATCATTTAAATACGTGAGGTTACCTCTCTTAGAAATTAGCTATATTTAGGAGCACTTACAAAGTGAAAGAATTTATGCAAATGTTGAAACCATTTAACTTAACAACAAAATATATTTTATACTGTATGAAAACATGGCTCAGCCAATAATTTTCACTAATGAGTGAAAAAAATAATAGAAATTAACTACCGAGGAAGCTTTTTCTCTCTCTTTTCATGTAACATACTTTCTCAATTATCCTTTTTTCTTTTATATACTGCCTCACCTTAAGCATAGTCAAATTTCTTAAGAAGTTGGCCTATATATATATATGTAAATAATAAATAAATAATCATTTTCCTTTCACTATTTTGGATTAATAGTCTAAAGAGAAAAATGCCTTAAACTTTAATAGAGAAAATGCATTTTAATTAAATCTAACCAAATATTGTCCAAAATGGCTGAATTTCATGTAGATGTTGATGGTCACATCACCATGTAATATTTTCTACCTCCCACTATTGAGTCCTTGTCCTTTTCAACTTAGGATATTCTTTAAATATCACAAAGAACTTTAATCACAATACCCCTAACTTTTAAGTTTTTCTGTTTTTGTTTTTGTTTTTGTTTTTGTTTTTTTGCTATTGGCCTACAAGGAAGTTTAAATTAAGTACTATGTTGTTTTTTGTTTATTAATCAAGGGAAAGTGAGAATGTCAGAGACTAAAAATCATTGACCTTTTATGTTCTGAACATTTAGAAAAGTTCAAAAACAAAAAAAGAAAAAGAAGCCCAAGGAGCCTTGGGTATAAAATTCTTAATAGGAAAGCTCCAATTCAGGCTGCAGTTTTATCTGAATGAAATACAAAAGCACTATGTAGCTGACTGTTAGCCAGTAAAGTGGAGACTCTGGTCTGGGGAAACAGACCAATTCTCAGATTGCCTGCCAGAGCTGTAGCTCCTTGTTCCATAAAACAGTCTCACCCATAAACCCTGTTTGTTGTTTGCAAAACCCTTTGCAGGCCCAATGCTATCTACAAGGATAACAGAATTGGGGGGGGCAATGGTTCCCTCAAAAAGTAAATTCTCAGATTGGTCAACAGCAGTTGAGGTGCTACAGTCTAAAAATATAATGGGTTGGATCAAATAGATTCTCAGGCATTTAAGCTAAAACAAACAAAACTCAAACAAGAAATTAGGCCACTGTCAGGAAGGATGGTCAAAGAATACCTTGAAACTTGATCCATGCCAATGCCTCATATACCCAAATTATGAGTAAACCGAAGTTAAGTGAAAGAAGAAGCATCAGAAAAAATCAACAGTTTAGAACAGAAGTATAGAACAGTATAGAACAGAAGGTCAACAGTATAGAAAGGATAAAATAATGAGAGAGGTGAAACATTTTAGTAGTGTTCTGTGTGTTTTTTTCCCTCCTGTTGATCTGGCTTCTTGATTATATCACATTTTACACAAAATTTAGAGCCTACAGTGAATTCATGAGACAATGTTGAAGACAGTAATCATTGCCCTTGAAAATCCTTAGTGAATATGACACTACAGACCTTGAATTATTATTTTTTTTCCTAGCTCTGAACCACTTCATGGTTTTCTTCATTGAGTAGTAGATGAAGTGGATGTCTTGCTTCTGGTAGAAATTTTGCGTGAAAATATTCTTTCCTCTGGGTTCGGTGGCGCAGGCTGTAATTCCAGCTCTTTGGGAGGCTGAAGTGAGTGGATTGCCTGAGCCCGTGTGTTCGAGACCCACCTGGGCAACTTGGTGAGACCTCAACTCTACAATAAATTAAAAATTAGCTGGGCATGGTAGCACGCACCTGTAGTTCCAGCTACTTGGAAGGCTGAGCTGGAAGGATTGCCGGAGTCCAGCAAGTTGAGGCTGCAGTGGCTGAGAGCAGCCACTGCACTCCAGTCTGGGTGACAGAGTGAGACTCCAACTCAAAAACAAAAAACAAAAAAAACAAAAAAATATTCTTTCTTCCTTCCTTCTTTTCTTTTCTTTTCTTTTCCTTTCTTTCTTTCCTTCTTTCAGATATGGAGTACAATTCAGGATTAGGTATACCAATGGTCATAGTACAGGTAAAATTTGGGCTGACTTTGGTTCTCAAGTCACCTGGGTTGAGATCAGGTACCCTTATTATTATGTGTGTCCCCCTGGCAGTTCCCTGCTACTGTAAATTCTTTTCTTATAGTATTATGATAGTTATGCAGGGTCCGCTTATGAGTGAGAGCATGTGGTACTCAGTTCTTTCTGTGATAGATCTCTGAGTATTATAGACTCAAAATCCATTCAAGTTGCTGAAAAATTCTCACTTTTTATTTTACTTTTTTTGCTGAGGACTGTTTTGGCTTTTTGTGGTTGTTTATCTTTCCATATGAGTTTCTGTATTTTTTCCAGGTCTGAAGAGAATAATGTTGGTAATTTAATGGATATTGCATTAAATCTGTAGATTGCCTTGTGTAGGATGGACAGCTTAAGAATGTTGATTCTTCCAATCCATGAGCATGGAAGTGTGCTTACTTTTGGTATGAATTTGGTCAAATAAAAATTGCTTGCTGATGAATGCAGGTGATTGGTTGGAAGTTAATATCTTCTTGGCTAAAGTCTAAGGTAAAATAAACTTCTACACATTGACTACCATTGCTTATTCTCAGTATATATGATTTAAAAGTGATGCTACAGGGTTGAGGTGTAAACCCTGAGGAGGTAGCATTTTCTCAGTTTCTGTATGGTTCTCTCTCTCCAGAAGGTTCTGCCAGTTACCTAAGCTCTGGGTAACTGGGTCACCCTAGCTCCAGGGGCTAGCCAAGAGATTCTCTCAGAAGTAGAACCTCTAGGATGACATGTAAATGTGTCATAATGTACTCCTTGACCCTCAGCCTGTGCTCTGCAGCATGCCTCCATGATAGGCCATCATCCTGTGCTTGTGCTCAGTCAGAACACAGAGCATGAATCCGAAAGAAAATTCAGTCTGGAAACATCAGTGCTGCTAAGACCATTGCAGGTATTATCTGGACATGTTTGGGACCAAGTCCTTGATGAAAATACTTCTGGGCCCAATGGCAGGCATTTTAATGACCAATGATGACCCAAGCCATTCTTCAAAAGATTCAAGTCCAGCATTTAGCAGTCAAATCCATGACTAAAATTAGCCAAACCCAGGATGAAGAGGTTGGAGATGTCTGTGGCTGAGCACTTCCTAGAGTAGCAGATACACCCAACAGTGGTGATTAGTGCTTATGGCAAGGCATTGGATGATATAATCAGCACCCTAAAGAAAATCAGTAGTCCTGTTCATGTCAGGAACTGTGATATGATGCTGAACATCATCAGCTCCATTACTACCAAAACAATCAGTCGATGATCTTCATTGGCTTGCAACATTGCCCTGAATGCTTTCAAGACAATACAGTTTGAGAAAGATGGTCGGAAGGAGATTTACATTAAAAAATAAGCAAGAGTGGAAAAGATGCCTGGAAGCGTCATTGAAGACTCATGTAGTATCATGATTAACAATGATGTGACCCATCCATGAGTGTGGTGCTATATCAAGAACCCTTGCATTGTTCTGTTATACTCTGGAATACAAGAAAGGAGAAATCCAGACCGACAATGATAATACATGAGAGGCTTCACCTGAATTCTCCAAATGGGCAAAGAGCACTTCCAGCAGCTCTGTGAAGACATTATCCAACTGAATACTGATGATCACAGAAAATGGCATCTCAGATTTAGCTCAGCACTGTCTCATGCAGGCCAATATCACATCCATCTGCAGATTCTGGAAGATAGACAATAATCACATTGCTAGAACCTGTGAGGCCCAGATAGTTAGCAGAACATAGGAACTGAGAAGATTATGTTGGAACAAGAGCAGGCCTGTTGGAAATCAAGAAAATTGGAGATAAATACTTGACATTCATAATTGAGTGTAAAGGCCCCAAAGCCTGCACCATTCTTCTCCAGGGGCTAGCAAAGAGATTCTCTCAGAAGTAGAACCTCTGGGATGACATGTAAATGTGTCATAACGTGCTCCTTGACCCTCAGCTTGTGCCCAAGGGTGGTGCCTCTGAGATGGCTGTGACTCATGCCTTCTCAGAAAAATCCAAGGCCTTGACTGTTGTGGAAATATGGCTGTTGCCCAGGCACTAGGGGTCATCCTTTGTACTTTTATCCAGAGCTGTGAGGCCAGCACCATTCATCTATTTACCTCCCTTTGGAGGTTGCTGACCAGGAATGAGTGCTGGCAAAGTGACTTCAACACACAGAGCTAGCAGAGTCTCCCTTTCTGGATCCAGAGCACCAAGGACACTGTGGACATCTTTGTTTGGAAGGGATCAGGTTGAGGGGCAGCCCCCAGTTCTTGTCTGCCTCTGCTCAGTTTTCCAAAAGGCACTGACGTAATTCTTCTCTACTATAAGGTTTCCATTTAGTTTGCTTCTGATGATTGCATTCAATTCATTTGAAAATTTAAAAAGTGATGGCATAATGAGGCTTATGGAAGAAATAAAAATGCTTGCTCATGAGGTGTTCATCAGGGTCACTTTAGAGCAAAGATGGAATTGTACCTTAATTCTAAACTTACTAAAACACTTATTATTACCCGGTAACATGGTATTAGTAATCAGTATTTCTCACACAGATATTATCTTATCTATATCAAATCAAATCAAAACTGCAGTTAAAACCAACCAGCCAATTTGATATTTGGTCAGACAAGCTTGAATGTACACATACATGATGGAATATTATGCAGTCATAAAAAAGGATATACATATGGACTTCTCAGCAACTTGGATGAATTTAGAATTGATCATACTCCGTGATCTATCACAGAAACAAGAACAGAGTACTATATATTCTCACTCATAAGTGGACCTTGAACAATTATCATAACACTATAAGAAAGGAATTGGCAGTAGTGGGAAACAGTCAGGGGAGGGGGTATGGGAGTAGCAATTGAGGGAAAATGTTAGGGAAGGGAGAGGCACACCTCGTATCTGCATAATCAACGTTTGTATACCTAACCCTGAATTGTATCCCACATCTTTACAATAAAAAAACGAAAAAAAAATTAGAAATCTTGTCCTTGCTTAATTTTCTCCCTGAGCATGACTTCAATTGAAGGCTTGTCTAATATAAAAGCTACACAAAGCCATTATGGGTCTGGGTACTTTTGTTTCCCATATCAGAGGGCTGATCACTAATAAGTAGAATTTTAACCTATGGAGTCTCCAAAATACATACTATGGTTGTCACTAAATGTATAATAAACAATAATGTTTTAACCAAATAAAAATTAATATTGTATAAGTGCTTCAGGCTACTACAACTTTCTCTTTACTCACTAAAACAAATCTTAGCTTGGATCTCTCAATATCCTTCTTCCTTCCTCCATCTCTTGCATTTTAAGAATGAATGTAGAGAGGAAGACAGGAGGCTTCTTGGAGGAAATTTAGGAAATTATTATTGTGGTGTACTACTATCTCCCTTGTCCTCACAAATGCAAGAAAAAAACCTTTGAGCCAGAATTGTGCAATTCTAGGTTTCCAGATTGTCTTATTTTGACACTCACTCACTGAGAAGGGTCTAAATTCCTAAGCTCAGACCTTTCTTGAGTGGCAGGGTCAGGTCTCATTTCTACTTCTTACTGGTTACAAAACCTATTCTATTTCTACTGTCTACACAAAGATTCATGGTTGGCTTAGATTGTAATACCTGCCTGGATTCAACTCCCAGCTCCCGTACTTCCTGGATCCCAACTATCTGCCCATGGCTAAGCTGCCTAACATCTCATGGTCTCACATTCTTCATCTATAGCCTGAAGACAATAATAAAACATACATACTTTATATAATTTGTTGTTAGGAATAAACTATACAATCTCTAGAGACATACATACTGTAGACTGGTACATAATAAGCATCCAATAATTGTAAACCAAGACTCTGTTTTCCTTTGTATCACTTCTCAGTAACTATATACACTAAGTTGTTTTGATAAAATTTTTAGGGAAATGAGATATTTACATTAAATAAATATTATTTCCTTTGTTATTAATTCTCATTTATTGGGACAGTTAACTCTTGAAAATATAGTTCAGGCCGGGCTCAGTGGCTCAGCCTGTAATCCCAGCACTTTGGGAGGCTGAAGTGAGTGGACTGCCTGAGTCCACGGATTCGAGACCCACCTGGCCAACTTGGTGAGACCTCATCTCTACAATAAATCAAAAATTAGCCTGGCGTGGTAGCGCATGCCTGTAGTTCCAGCTACTTGGAAGGCTGAGGCGGAAGGATCGCGGGAGCCCAGCAGGTCGAGGCTGTGGTGGCCGGGAACGTGCCAATGCACTTCAGCTTAGGCAATGGAGTGAGACTCCAACTCAAAAAAAGAAAAAAGTTCAGATGTTTGTTTCAACAAGTTATCATGAGTTCTTGTCTGCTCATTACCGGCTACACAGATGGTACATTTTGCATTCAGTAAATCTGAAACCTAAATGAATTGATTTCCTAAGAACCACAACCACAATTTTCAGGGATATGTCTTATTTTAAATAAAATGTCCTGCAGGTCTCCTTGATTTAAAGAAATAATGATATCTATCACATTGAAGTCATCTAGGAAGATTACTCCTTTCCATGGGGCTGGTCAGTGACCTAAAAATAAATCAGTTTAAAGGAGTTATCACAGATGGGCCACCCAGATAGCAAGGATACTTTATAAGCTGAAAAGTCAGCCAAGAGGGAAAACACACAAACAACATAAAAAGGTCTCTCATAATTCAGATCTTCTTCTTCTTATTGTTGTTAACTTTACAGAAACTGCTGGCTTTTTTTTCCTAACTATATTAAGAATCCTTTCCCCCCATAATCTGCTTTTGGATGTTACTGCTTTTCGGAACCAGTGGACTAAAAACGATATTATTTATGTTAATTGTGCTGTGAACTGCATTAATGAAAAGATTTTTAAAACATTTGAGATATTATGCATTTAAATTCTGTCTATACCTTCACCCTTCGGTGACAGCATTTGCACAAATGGTAAAAGATTGAAAATAAATACATAGTTTGCGACAAGCTTGCAAATTTGAAGGCAAATATTTATGACAAAGCAAAAACAAATGGAAAACACTGAATTTTGCAAAAAGAGAATTTCAAATATCACTGTGTTTAAGAATAGGGTTTAAGGGTAATGCAAGCAGCTCATCTAAAATAATTCACGTAACTTACACCTGGAATAATACACTCCACAAATAAAATGAAGATCCACACTGTGGATGTTCAATAAAGACATTAACAACCATTTCTTTTTAATGCAAACATAGATAGAAAATGATGATCTCTAATAAGAATCTGTCCACATTAGATGTATAAGTACTAGTGAACCACAGCGAATGGAGAGCTTATTTGTACTGTATGAATATTTCACTTGAATAGATAGCATTCTATAGTTGACACTGGTTTCCATGTATAATATGTGAACACACTGCCCAAGTGCAAATGTAATTGTTGCACTAAAGCAATCTTAATTTAATCTTATAGAAATTCTTTATATAGGAAGGACAAATATTATCCACATAGCAAAGAGAAAAAAAACTGACAAGGGGAGCTGTGATTTGTTCATTTAACAGGTAATTATTCTCCTATATTCATACAATTGAATAATTTTTTTCTTTATTGATTTTTATTTTAAACATGTGGGGTACAATGCAGGGCTAGGTATACAAATGTTCATTATGCAGGTACTTTTTGTTGATGAGGTCTGTCTCCCCTACCTTGGCAGTTTCCCATTACTGCTAATCCTGCCCCACCCTCCCTTGACCTTTTCCCACTACTGCCAATCTCATCATATCACGATAGTTGTTTAAGGTCCACTTATGAGTGAGAAATTGTGATACTTCTTTGTTTCTGTGATATCATATCTCAGTAACATAGACTCTAAGTCCAGCCAAATTGCTGCAAAGTTCATTAATTTGTCCTTCTTTACAGTTATAATATTCCATCGTGTATATGTACCACATTTTTTCTTAATCCAGTCCTCTTTTGTTGGGCAGCATGGTTAGTTCCATGTATTTGCTATTAAATAATGCTGCAGTAAACATGTGTGTGCAAATATCTTTTTCATAGAGTGATTTGAGTTCCACTGGGTATATTCCCAGTAGAAAGATTGCAGGGTCATATGGGAAGCCGATTTATAGATTTTAGGAATCACCAAACTGCTTTCCACAGAGACTGTAATAGTTTACACTCCCAACAACAATGTAGAAGTATTCGCTTTTCGTTGCATCCTCTCCAGCATCTGTGCTGTTTTTTGAATTGTTGTTGATGGCCTTCCTGACTGGAGATAGGTGGTATCTCAGTGTGGCTTAAATTTGCACTTATTTGACAGTTAGTGAGACTGAGCATTTTTTTCACGTGTCTGTAAGGCTGCTAGTATGTCTTCTTTTAGAAGTGTCTATTAATAGCTTTTGCCCACTTTGTAATGGAACTGTACGTTTTTTTCTTTTCAGCATGTTTGAGTTCCTTGCAGACCCTAGATGTTAGGCCTTTGTCAGATAAACAATTAGCAAATATTTTTCCCCAGTCTCTCTCAATGGTTTCTTAAGTTTTGCAGAAGCTTGTCAGTTTAATGAGGTCCCACTTGTATATCTTATCTCCTGGCATGGGCACGGGATTTTGATCAAGAATTGGTTGCCAGTTCTAATTTCCATAAGTGTGTCTCCTGCATTTTCTAAGGTTCTTAGGGTTTCAGGTTTTACATTTAGGTTTTTGATCCATTTAGAGTTGATTTTTGTGTCTGGTGATAGGTAGGGGTCTTGTTTTAATCTTCTGCGAGTGGACAGCCAGTTTTCTCAGCACCATTTGCTGAATAGGTTCTCCTCTCCCCAGTGGTTGATGGTGAAGGTTTGGTCGAAGATGAGTTGATTGAGAAATTGAGGTTTTGCTTCTGGAATCTCAATCCTCTTCCGTTGGTCTATATGCCTATTCTTGTACCAATCCTAGACTTTTGATTATTGTAGCTTTATAATAAAGCTTAATGGCTGGTAGACTGATGCCTCCTGCTTTTTTTTTTTTTTTTTGCTGAGGCTTGTTTTGGATATTCGTGGGTGTTTATGTTTCCATATGAAATCCTGTATTGTTGTTTATAGGTCTCAGAAGAATGTTGCTGGTAATTTGACAGGTATTGCATTAAATCTGTAGATTGCCTTAGGTAGAATGGACATCTAACAATGCTGATTCTTCTAATCCATGAGTACAGAATATTTTTCCACTTGTTTGTGTCATCTTTGATTTTTTTGAGCAGTGTTTTGTAGTTTTCATTGTAAAGGTCTTTCACGTCTCTGGTTAGAAAAATGCCAAGGTATTTTATTTTTTTTTGTGACTATTGTAAATGGAATTTTGCTTTTGATTTGGGTGTCTGTTTATTTATTATTGGTGTATAGAAATGCGATTGTCTTTTGCACATTTATTTTATACCTGAGACTTTGCCAAAGTCCTTTGTCAGTGCAAGGACGTTTTTGACAGATTCTCTAGGGTTTTTGAGGTATAGAATTATGTCGTCTGCAAAGAGGGATAACTTGATTTCCTCTTTTCCTATTTGAATACCCCTAATGGCCTCTCTTCTCTGATTGCTCTAGCTAGGACTTCCAAAACTATGTTGAACAGGAGGGGTGAGAGTGGACAGTTTTTCTTGTTCCAGTTTTCAGGGGGAATGTTTCCAATTTCTGTCTGTTTAACAGTATGCTGACTGTGGGTTTCTTGTAGACGGCTCTTTCTATTTTGAGGTATGTTCCATCTATGCCTAGATGTTTGAGGGTTTTTGTCAAGAAGGGGTGCTGGATTTTATCAAAAACTTTTTCTGCATCTAATGATATAATCATGTGGTTTTTGTTTTTACGTCTGTTGATGTATTTAATTACTTTTATGGTCTTACGAATGTTGAACCAGCCTTGCATCCTGAGGATGAAGCCTACTTGGTCATGGTGGATGATTTTTGAGATGTGGTGTTGAATCCAGTTTGCTAGGATCTTGTTGAGAATTTTAGCATCTATGTTCATCAAGGATATTGGTCTGTAGTTCTCTTTCTTTGTTTGGTCTTTACCTGACTTGGGTATCAATGTGATATTAGCTTCATAAAATGATTTGGGGAGAGTTCCATCTTTCTCAATCATCTGGAATACTTTCAGTAGGATTGGTATCAGTTCTTCCTTGTATGTTTTGTAGAATTCTGCTGAAAAGCCATCTGGTCCAGGGCTTTTTAAATTTTATTTTCTTGGTAGGTAGTTTTCTTATGACATAGTCAATTTCTGGATTGTTATTGGTCTATTTAGGATCTTGATTTCTTCTTGTTTCAACCTGGGGAGGTTGTGTATGTCAGAAAGTCCTCCATTTCCTTTTCAAGTTTGTTTCCATACAAGTGTACATAGTAGTCTCTGATAATCTTTTCTTTTTCTTCAGGGTCAGATGTGACTTCACCTTTTGTGTTTCTGATTGTGTTTATTTGGGCTTTTTCTCTCTTTTTCTTGGTCAGTCTAGATAGGGGACCATCAATCTTTTTTATCCTTTCAAAGAACCAGCTTTTTGTTTCATTGGGTTTTTTTTTGTATTATCTTTTTGTCTTCTATGTCCTGGATTTGGGTTTTTATTTTGGTGATCTGGATTCTTCTGCTAAAGTTAGGGTTTTGATGATCTTGCTTTTCTAGCTTCCCTAGTTGACTCATTAAGCTGTTAACTTGTGATCTTTCCATTTCCTTTTTGTTTGTAGAGATTTGAATTCCCCTCTTACTACTGATTTCATGGCATCCCACAGATTTTGGTAAGATATTTCTTCACTTTCATTTGTTTCCAGATATCTCTTCATCTCTGTTTTGTTTTCCATGTTGACCCAGGAGTTGCTTAGCATCATGCAGTTTGATGTCCACGTCTTTGTGGGTTTTGTGGGAACTTTGTTGGTGTTGATATTTATTTTTATTTCACTGTGTTTTGAGAAGGTGCATGGCAAAATTTCAATCTTATGAAATTTGTTTATGCTTGATTTATGGCCAAGGATGTGGTCAATCTTAGAGTATGTTCCATGTGGTGATGAGTACAATGTATATTCTATGGTCGTTGGGTGGAGTATTCTGTAGGTATCAATTAAGTCCATTTGGTCAAGAGTCACATTGAGGTTCCAGATCTCCTTGCAGATTTTTTGTCTTGATGATCTGTTAGGATTGTGAGTGGGGTATTAAAGTCCCCAGGTATGATAGTGTTA
>CAUYQG010008769.1:0-13699 GCA_963574415.1 Tarsius wallacei | reverse complement strand
AGAACCTCGATTTCTTTTTGTTTCAACATGGGGAGGTTGTGTGATATCAGAAAGTACTCTATTTTCTTTAGATTTTCAAGTTTGTTTCTATACAAGTGCATATAGTACTCTAATAATCTTTTGTATTTCTTCAGGTCCCATTATGATTTGATCTTTTGCATTTTTGATTGTGTTTATTTGGACTTTTTCTTGGTCAATCTAGCCAAGGGTCCATCAATCTTATTTATCCTTTCAAAGAGCCAGCTTTTGGTTTTGTTGATTTTTGTATTATATTTTTTTCTTCTATTCCCCAAATTTGGGCTTTTATTCTGGTGATCTGGATTCTTCTGCTGAAATTATGTTTTTGGTGATCTTGCTTTTCCAACTGTCTTAGGTGATTTTTTAGGTGGCTAACTTGTGATCTTTCCATTTTCTTCATGTGTGTTCATAGAGATATGAATTATCCTCTTAGTACTGCTTTTATGACATCCCAGAGTTGTTGGTAAAATGTTTCTTTATTTTCCTCTGTTTCCAGGTATATTTTAATCTCTGTTTTGATTTCCATGTTGACTCAGAAGTTTTTTAAAATCATGCTATTTATTATCCATGTCTTTGTGAGTTTTGGCAGAACTTTGTTGGTGTTGATATTTACTTTTATACCACTGTGGTCTGAGAAGGTGCATGGCAGTATTTCAATCATATGGAACTTGTTTATGCTTGAATAATGGCCAGGGATGTGGTCAATCTTCAAGTACATTTCATGTGGTGATGAGTAGAATGTATATTCCATGGTTGTTCAGTGGAATGTTCTGTAGGTATCAATTAAGTTCATTTGGTCAAGTGTCACATTAGATTTTAGATATTCTTGTTGATTCTTTGTCTTGAGGTCCAGATCTTCTTATTGATTTTTTGTCTTGATGATCTGTCTAGGGCTGTGAGTTGTGTATCCATGTCCTCAGCTATGATAGTGTTAGAGTCAATATCTTTTTTAAGTCTACCTAGAAACTGCTTTATGAAAGTTGGTGCTCCTATGTAGGGTGTTTTGGAAGGATAATTCTTGTTGATGGATTGAAACTTTTATCATTATGTGGTAACCTTTTGTATCTTTTAAAATTTTTGATAGCTTAAAAGGTATTTTGTCTGATATTAAGATCATAACTCCTGCTCTCTTTTGTGTCCATTTGCCTTAAATTTTGTTTCCCATCCTCTTTCTTTGAGTATCCTTTCTGGTGAGATGAGTCTCTTGGAGACAATATATTGTTGCCTCATGATATTTTCTCCATTTCTCTGTTCTATGTCTTTTCAGTGGTGCATTTAGTCCATTCACATTCAGGCTATTTATTGAGATATGAGAGGTTATCCCTGCCATGAGGTTCTTATAGAGTTTGTTGTTGCTGCTATTTATTTGTTTGTTGTCTTTCTTTTTATTTTAGAATTGATTCATGTGTGTTTTCAATCTTTTTCTGCATTCTTGGGAAGGGCATTGTCATTCTTTTTTCCCTTTCTTCTATGTTTAATACTTTCTTAATTGTTTCTTGTGGAGCTGGTCTGCAGACAACATAAACTCTTAGGGGTTGTTGTCTGGGAAGGATTTTAATTCTCCATCACTGATGAAGTTCAGCTTGACTGGGTAGGTAATTATTGGTGAAGTTGTGAATCTTTGAGAAATTTGAAGATTGAACTCCAAGCTCTACTAGTCTGAAGTGTTTCTGTAGATATGTCTGCTGTTATTCTAAATGGCCTTCCACAGTAGGTAGTCTGACCTTTCTCTTTTGCTTCTTTTAGGATTTTTTCTTTTATACCCACTTTTTGTAGGCAAATTACTATGTGTCTAGGAATTGGTCTACTCATTTGTTGTCTTGCAGGAGTTCTCTGAATCTCTTGTGTTTGAATGGTCACATCACTGATGAGATAAGGAATGTTTTCTTGGATGATTTCATGAAATGTTTGTTCCAGGGTGGTTTCTGTCTCTCTATTTGCCTCAGGGATTCCAAATAATCTTAGGTTCATCCTCTTGAAATAATTGCTCAGCTCTTGGAGTGTTTGTTCTGTCTCTTAAAGCTTCTTTTCTGTGTTTTTAACAGTTTGGCTTAGTTCCATATTTTGGTCATCAAGCTTGGAGATTCTTTCTTCTGCTTGGTTGATTCTGCTTTCAATGCTTATCAGTTTATTATTTATTTCATTCACTATTCTTTATTCCTGTATTTTGCAGTTTTCAATTCCTTCATTCTTTCCTCTTGTCTATCCTTGATTCTATTTATTCTTTTTATTAATATCTTGGTATCTGGGTTTGTGGTTTGAGATCAGTCATTCTGGGGGCTCTACATTGTCTGCAATCCAAAGTCTTTATTCTCAGTGATTAACTTCCCAGGTGAGAATAGGTGAGACCCATATTCTTCCTTTGTTTCTTCTTCATTTGTGTAGATTTTCCTACCCTCTTCCCCCTTTTTTTAGCCTCTTCTTTAATTTTACTGTTCTAGGATAGGGACAACAAATGATCCTCTGGCTTTGTACAATTCTGAAGCTTGACTGAAGGTTGTGGGCTGTACTTTTTGCCATTTTGAGATTTGATTGAGAGGGGAGCTGTGATTCAGAAACTATTTGCAGATCTCAGTATTGCTGACCAGTGTGCAGATTCCTGGAACTCACTTCCCACCACCTTACACTCTGTCCACGCAGTGGGGGTATATGTCTGCCCCTGAAAGCAAAATGAGGTAAAATAAAGAAAAAGAATGGAAAAAGGAAGGAGGAAGATGAGAGGAAGGTGCAGAGAAAGAAGAAGAAGAGGGAAGACAGACAGACATATCAACTAACAAATGAACAGAGACACAAAGACAGAAAATATAAAAAAAGAAAAAACAAAACCATACAGACAGTCATACGAGCACACCAACTGACGAAACCCCCCATCGATGTACTCTCCTCAGAAATACCCATACACAAACTAAAAAAAGCATTAAAATAACAGAAAAAAGCAAGTATGAATACAACCAAAAACAGAAATAGAGAAGAGAAAAAATTAAAACAAACAAATAAGCAAACAAAACAAGCAAAAATGAACAAAACACACAAATAAACTTGCTCTGAGACTGTTCCTGTAACTTCAACTTCCTTTCAGCTTTGATCTCCAGCCCCTCCCCTCTGCTCTCATCTCAGACTGACAGTGTTGCTCTCAGCATGAATCAGATGCCCCATCAGACTACCATGGGAGGAGGATGGATCAAATCTGGACTCACCCAGCTTGCTGCTACTGCTATTAAGTCTCCCACTCAGATCCGACGTGTCTGTGCCTGTTCCAGTTTGGGAGAGGGGTGTCTGTCTCTCTGAGTTTGATGAGGAAATAATCTGTAGTTCAGATTAGAGTCTGGGTGGAGCTGAGCGGGGCAATGCAGGTCTCTGCCTGGTTCTGGGACAGAGAAAATGGTGCTGGTAGGCATTTCCTCACTACTAGTAAGGCTCCTTTTCAGCTTTCCACTGCCTGCTCTCTCCATGATCCTGGTGCTTGTGGTACTCTGCTGTCACAGGTGATGGTGTGGGTTGGGTGCCATGTGGTGAGGATCAGCTGTTTTATGCTGTTTTCCACTGCCTCTTCTCAGGAGAGCACTGAGAACAGCAGATGATCCTATTTGCTGGTGCAATGTCAGGCTGGTGGGGGAGGTTGCAGTCACCTCCAGAGGAGAGCCCTGGGTGCAGTAACCCACGTTTTCCCTCAGACAGACTTTCGCAAACCCACCAGCACATATCCACTCATGCAGAGAGTCTTTATGGACATTCACTTTTATAGAGACTTTTATAGTTTGACCTGTTCTGTCACCATCTTGCTGAGATCCATTGATACTCCTCTCTAACCTGTATTTTGCTTTGGGATGTATTACATTTACCTGAAGTATTACAAAATGAAGCTTAACAACCCTCAACATTGGCCCCTTACTTTCACAACAATAGCTTCTATATACATCACATTTTCATTTACTATATCTTTAATTAGGTGGATTTCTATTGTCAATCTCATACACAAATTTCTAAACAACACAAACATCTCCAATTGCTGAATTTGCATGTCAACCCAAACACAATGCCACACAGGTATCCCAAAAACTTAAGTGTCTGAACCCAAACTATCATGAATATACAACTCAAATTTTTAGCAGAACTTTTGGTGGAGTCCATTATTGATGCTGGAAAGCTAAAACAATTGGCATATAATCACAAATCTCCACAATTTACCAAGGTTGTTACACACCTTTATTTCCAAACATACCTCCAAGAATGGCAACATATCCAAACGTATCTTCAACAAACAAACCCCAAACCTCCAATCTGGGGACCCATTACCTCCCGAGTCACATTAACCACTTCAGCACCCTTTTGCATCTTAAGCTTCTTCTCCAAACCATCTCACACATTCCCTTTGGGAACTCTTCCCCCCTTGTAAATATACACTCACTCTTCAGCCCCCCCAAAATCATATAATCCACCATCTTAGAGTCTGGATACACCTTTTCCTGTTTTCTCGTCCTCCATCCATACAAAAAGACACCTATCCACATCCTTTTCATGTCAGGGGCCACTTCCTGCTTGCATAAATCATTATCCATGTGCTAAATTAACACAAAGGATGAAATGTTTCAGTTCTGGGGCACCTTGGCACAAATATACAAACATCCCCTTATGCTCATTTTTAAATTTCACAAAACCCACAAGAGTTGATCTCAGCTACTACTCTTTATCAATATATCAACAGTACAAATATACAACCCCTCATAATAATATATGCTTTCAGACCCTTACTGGAGCTACTCTTGCAGTTAGCTACTCCATTTGGGAATGTAAACATTACACCAGAAAAAAGGAAGAATTAGCAGCCACCATCTCCTATGACTTTTGCCTTTCTATCCCAGGAGTGCTTTTCTTATGTGACACATCTTCCTGTCTCTGCCTGCCTGTTAATTTGTTAGGCATATGCACTCTAATATACTAAACACCAAATATAAGCATCCTACCTAATAATCAAAACCTCTACATCCCTTTATTAGCTAAAGCCTCTTCATCTCTAACCAGATCCAAAAGAGTAATTCAACTCATACCCCTCTTAGCAAAGATAGACATCCCAACCACCATCTCAACCACCATTGGCACAGGGGTGGCAGGCATCACTACATCCACCACATATTACCGAAAAACATATGCAGTCCTCTCTAACACCATAGAAGATACACACACATACACACACACACACACACACACACACACACATACACACATACACACACACACACACACCCCCCCATAACCAGTCTCCAAAGACAAATAAACTCATAGGCAGGAGTAATACTTCAGAATAGGAGAGCACTTGACCTGTCAACTGTCAAGGAAGGAGGAACATGTCTATACCTTCGAGAAGAGTGTTGCTTTTTTGTTAATGAATCACATAGTTCAGGACGCAACTTATAGACTTCAAGAGTGAGCAAAATAACTCACACGGCAAGCTACTAATTCATGGTGGTCCAAATTAACACTTTTCCCTTCAATAATATGGCTATTACCTTTTTTGAAGCCCCTAATAACAACCTTTCTGGCATTGTTTTTTGGACCCTGTATATTAAAACTTCTTGCAAAATTTGTTTCTTCTTGCCTAGAATTCATCAAACTTCAAATGATGATACAGGTGGAACCTCACATGACAGAATCTTTCTTCCAAGGTCCATTAGACTGCCCTCTGGGGGATCCCCGACAGCTGCATATAGCACTCCCTCACAGTTTGAAGGAGCCAGAGTGGTCATCACCCCTTTCCTCTAATGGCAGCAAGGGGTACCATTCCAGAGGGTGGAATGAGAGCAGAGATAGTCAGAAGCTGGTTAAGTAGACAGAGAGGGAGGGTATCAGGGAGACTTAGCACCTGTGGGAATGCCCCCTGCATCACCTTCATTATAAAATTGTCACCTGAAAATGTGGTTAATGCGGTTGAGAGCATCCTCTTAACCCAAGATGTACTACTAAAAGAGACTTTTTGCTACTTAAACACAGGCAGAGTAGCTTAACTAAATGTTCTAACTTGAACTTGACTTATTATAATATCATTAACATAGCATTTGCATTACAATTTTACCCCCTTTGTGAGTGGACTTTTCTGTGGTATTTATGGGTAATATTCAAGATGGAGTAAATTTGGTTAAGGACCTGCATGCACAATACAAATTGGGTCCCAGGAAGTAAGGGGTCGATGAGATGAAAATGAGAGAAATGTCCCTAGAAAAGATAAAATAAAACTACAAAAAACTCCTAGCACCAACAACCCATTTCAGGCCCCTTTCATTATGGAGAGCTTTGTTGCTTAATAAACTCCCAGGACCATGCTTGGTCTCCCAGCTTTATTGTGTAGCCATCCCTCGGCATTGCTTTTCTTGGCTTCTTGTCAAAAAACAAAATAAAGCAAAAGAACTGGTAAAAAAATAATAAAAATTTTAAAAATCTTCTTCTTTCACCCATTCTTTTGGTGTTTGCAATCCCTTATCTTTTTGGTCATGGGACAAAAACTCAAGGTTGCTGTTCTAAGCTGACAGTGAAGTTAAAAACTTATGCAACAGTATCTGGTATGTAATTTTTAGCTCACTATTTTATATCTGAAAGCCATGGTAGTATTCTGTGCTTTTAATTTTTCTAAATTATAAATTTTACTTCACCCAAAATTCCTAATCTTTATTCCTTGAACTTCTTATTCTCTGATATTAAATTTAACCAAATCCTCAAAACCATTCAAAGAGGTGGTTTACTTGGTTGGACATATATACAGTTCCATTAAGACAGATGCAAGGATTCAAATAGAAAAAAACATATTGAAACATTTCTTCTTACTTGGGCATATCTTCCATTTAATATTTAAGCAAGCCACATTCTTGAAAAGGCAAGAAGGTGTTAATTAAAAAATGTGCCTCATGAAGAATAATTGAACAATCATCTATCCAATTGTAAATAACACTCTTGCTTACTATTTGCAGAATTTCCATTGTTCTAAATAATCTATTGAGAGTGAAGTCATCTATTTTTTAAAAAACCTTTAGGACTTCAAATTCTGTATATTCAAAGTGAGTATTCCATACGTTTCCCAAAACCTGTTCTTCCTTTTATGGACTGCATTTCAAAAAATGGTTTCTAATGTCATTCAAAGTTTGAGATGACAATAATTTTTCTCTTTATATATTTCTGAAATTTCCCCCCCAAATCATACTCACAATGTTGTTGTTGTTTTTTTTTTTTTTAAACGCTATCTGGTTGTATCAATTTTGAATATGATTATGCAGAGGATCCTTTAGAATATTTATATGAATTAGTAAAATTGGCACTGAAAATATCAATGTAAAACATTGAGAAGTAGGTTAGATTAGAGATAGATTAACAAGTTATTATGAAATTTACTATACAACCAACAAATCAAGAAAACTATTAGTTGACAAATTAAGCAACTGAATAGTAATTTTAAAATATTGACAAAATATTATGAAGAATATACTGTGGAATTTATTTCAATAGAGCAGACATTCATTTAGCAATAAGAGCTTTTAACTGCGAATTAATTCTTGTCTTGGCATTTATTCTGAGGAGTCCCAATGTAAAGAAAATTGCTTTATCAAAAGTTTGCATGTTATATAAGAACAAGTTTTGTTTAAAGCAAAATTATGGTAGTAGAGATATTTATTAAATTTTTCATACCTATAGTCTTAATTATATACATCTTACGTTGGACATCAATAATTTCTGGATATTAATTATCAAGTTTATATAAACCATTCAATATAAACTGATTGCTATCATATTAGCAAATATGTAGACTGATTTTTCCTTTTATAAAACATTTATTCCACAACTTTAATGTAAGTTCAATGAAGCAACTAGGTCGTATTCATTTTTTAAAGAATCTAAGTGCATATAGGGGAAATTATGTTGCAATCCCTTTAAAATCAAATAATTCTCACATTGTAAGAAATAAATGGCATAATCTTATAGAAATTTAACAACAAATCAAGCACCTTTTAATATATTAAACATATCTTATTTTGTATTTCATGTAATGATAAATTTAAATTAAATTTAGCTCACACAAAAAGTGGCAAGCTCTACTACCTCCTATTCTTTAAACTCTGAGGAAAATGTTGAGTGACAGTATTTATGATTATTGTTGTTTTAAAGAGCAAGGCCTTTCCAAAACAGGTGCTCATCCATAATCACACCCAGAACATATTATTTGTCAGGATTTTACATTCACTTTCAAGTGTCACTGAGGAAAAAAGTTATGTTTCAATCTTTTATTTGCTAAAGGATGAATTAATTCTGGTCTTGTCATTTAGTCTGAGGAGTCCCAACGTAAAGAAAATTGTTTTATCAAAAGTGTATATGTTATATCAGATCAAGTTTTATTTTTTTAAGTAAAATTTGGGTAGTAGAGACATTCATTAAGTTTTTCATACCTATAGGCTTAATTAAGAGCTTTAGATATTTATGTTGGGTCTTAAAATAAATTCTAAAAATCTGAAAATGGGAGCCATATGTTTTAGCCTACATCCTATTTTAAGAGTTCTTATTTCTGAGCCACCATGTTTTTATTTTTAGCATTTTACTTTGCAAAAAGCCACCAAGGAAGCTCTGTGTAATGCTTTGTAATGTCCAAAGTATTACAAAGATGAATAGACAGTATGTCTTACACGTGTATCAGGTATAATTTTTAAAATTTATATGACTGTTCTTGGAAATTATCTCCTTCTACAATGTTGACATTGTATTTTAAATTTTTAACGGAGGTTTTCAGTAACTCAGTTTGAAACTTGGATGACGTCAACAACCCCACAAAGTAGTCTTTCATTAACTCAGTGGGAAGCTTAACGGTGTCTATAGTTGCCAATGGATAGTCACATTTTCCTATGTATCTACTCAAACAGTTCCAAGAGAAGTCAGATTAAATATGCAACAGTGTTAGGCTGCTGTAGATATATATCACTAGAGGGATAAAATACAGTTTTGAAATCATGTTACTGCCAGCCCAGAAGAGCAATCAGAAATGTTAATTATGAGAGAAGTGGCTACTGTTGGATAATAAACTCTAAAAACACTCACATTTTTAATTTTAGTTAAGGAAATAAAAGGAAGAAATACAGATGCATCAAGAATACTAGTTTTCTTTTACAAAAAAATGAATTTTTAAAATTTTATTTTGCAAATATGTTTATTACATAGTTGGTTAAGCTAGTAAATATTTAGACTAAACTTTTGTTTCAAAATTTCAGTATACTTTATGTTACTTATAAATGTTTGAGTATCTTAGAAAATTATATAGCCGGGCTCAGTGGCTCAGCCTGTAATCCCTTGCCTGGGGAGGCTGAGGTGAGTGGATTGCCTGAGCCCACCGGTTCGAGACCCGCCTGGGCAACTTGGCGAGACCTCATCTCTACAGTAAATCAAAAATTAGCCAGGCATGGTAGCGCGCGCCTGTAGTTCCAGCTACTTGGAACGCTGAGGCGGTAGGATACCCGGAGCCCAGTAGGTGGAGGCTGCAGTGGCCGGGAGCGGCCACTGCACTCCAGTCTGGGTGACAGAGTGAGACTCCAACTCAAAAAAAACAAAAAGAAAGAAAATTATATAAACTAAACTATTCAGTGAGTGTAATGGAAAAGCAGGTACCTGGTGGTTTTCCAAATAGATACCAACCTTGCTTCTCCTATTAATATGCAGTCTAATTTTGGCTAGTGACATATTTCTTGTACCATAGAGAATTCATATGTAAAATAAAGCTATTGGATTAGGTGATATCTAAAATGCCTTACTTAAACTTTAAACTTTACTACATGGTTTCCTATCTACTTTCTACTATACTAAAAATAATTTTTAAAGAAAGCATTGTAACTTCCCCAGTTATCTGGTTAAGATTAATTGAAACAATCAATAAACACTTTCAAGCTGAAAGAACATTACTTATTGGAGCAATGTAGTTAACTATTTTTTTCTTATCTGTTGTAGAAAATACATTTTATATTTAATGTGACACTTGCCTTGGAGATATTAAAACTGACTACAGTGTTTTCTCACACTACAACATAAAAAGATAACCATCAACTATAAGGTCACTAGTGAGAAACACCATTATACCAGACTTACTGGAACTAAATAAAGACTCTTTTCTAAACTAACAATAAAAAAGACTTTTCTAAAACAAGCCAGTAAGACATTTAATAAATTAAGATCTAGAAAAAAACTAGTTTTTAATCATTAGCAAAATCAAGATGAACTCCTTTTCCATGAACTGCAAAATTTCTAATTATTTCTATTAACAAACTGTTCAGTAATTTTCCTTATTGTCATGGGTTTTCTTCTCTGACAAATTAAAAGACTCAGCTTTGAGAGTATTTTTGTTATTATTTATTTTGCTTTGTTTTTAGCTCCAGTTCATTTTAACAATCTAAAGTTTCCACTGAAATTTCATTGATAAGCCTTGCACTAAAGTACTGTGACACTTCCCAACAGAAATGGAAACAAGTCTTTTTGAGCACTCTTGTCCTTAGTTGGTCTTCTGGTGGCCCTGCACCATGAGTGAGTCTCATGTTGGAAATTACAGTCTCCTATAAGATTCTGTTTTTACTCTGTAAGATTTTTTTTTGGGGGGGGGGGTTGTTTGTGTTTTAATGAATTTTCAGCTTGATTAGTGGTCTTTGTAGAATTTTTTTTTTTTAGCAAAGTGAAAGTATTGTTGCCTTTTTTGGGTTTATTTAAATCTGTTTTTCAGTTGTAAAAGAAACCTCAGTGCTTGTTCTATGTGAAACATGGGACTTAAATTATTTAAACAGTTATGCCCACCTCCCGCAATGGAAACTATTTTAATTTACATTCTTATTTGATTATAAAATTTAACATTATCTGTGTACTCTAGGAATCTCTAATTAACATATACAGATATAACACAAGATGAGAGTAAATTGATGCTTCAGTTTATATAGTCTTTTAAATTCTTCAGGAACTCCAATGATATTTAATTTATAAAAACTTATGAATATATATATAAATTTAGAATTTTTTTTCCTAAGGAAAATTTGTCATTTAGGCGACAACTCCAAAAAAGGTTAATCTTTGTTTTCATGGTTATAAGATGAAAAGAAATAGGCCACTTTATGCTTTTAAATGATTTAAAGTACTAATAGTTGTTTACTAATAGTGTCATTAATAATGCAAGTATAACTTTATATATATGTAAATGCATACACACTACTATAATTACATTAATAAAAACTTATGATACAAAGAAGAGGTTGAATTATCACTCAAGGTATAAGATAGGCAAGTCAATAATTATTATTATAATTTTTTAGTTATGAGGGAGTCGTGGGAGATAAGTTTTAACTATTTTTAGTATCATTTTTCCTAAATTTAAGTTCCACATTTACATTTATAAAAAATTAAGATGTCTTTTAATTTTCCTGAAAAACTTTTAGAAAAACATAAATATTTGCTTTTTCACTGTACAAAATAAGAGATGTGAAGAAAGCATTAAACTGGGGCTTCTGGGCAAGATGACAATAGAACAGGTCAGACCGTGACAGTGTCCACAGAGTGTCCGTGAAGACTCTCTGCATGAATGGGTGTGTGCCAGTGGGTAAGTGAAAGTCCATGTGAGGGGAGATGGGTTCATGCACCTGGGACTCTCCACTGGAGGTGATTGCAACCCACATCCATCCTAAGATTGGAGACTGGGGCAAGCAAGATCATCTGCCATTCTTGGGCCCTCTTGAGAGGAGGCAGCAGAGAACAGCCACCCCTTATCACCTGGCACCTGGCCCATGACATCACCTGTAGTACCAGACCGGGCGCAAGCAGAAGGAACTGTGGAGAAGACAGGTCATGGAAATCTGGGATAAAGCTCTAACGCCAGTGATGAGATGCCCGCGGGTGCCACCTTCTCAGTCCCAGGACTGGGCAGAGACTTGCATTGCCCTGCCCAGCTCTGCCCAGTCTCCATCTTGGGAACCAGAGGCTATCCTCTCATCAGACTCAGAGAGACAGATGCTCCTCCCTACACTGGAACAGGAATAGACACATCAGAACTGAATGGGAGACATGACAGCAGCAGTAGTGAGTAGGGTGAGTCTGGATCTGATCCATCCTCCAGCCACAGTAGTCCGTGAGTCATCTGACCCATGCTGAGAGCAACCCTATCAGCCTGCACTGAGAGCAGTGGGGAGGGTTTGGAGACCAGATCTCTCCCTAAGGTGGAGGCCTGAAAGAAACATGGAGTCACAGAAATGGCCACAGAGTGAGTTTCTTTTTTTTTTTTTCGTGTTTTTTGCTTTCATTTTAGCTTTTTTCTTCTCTCTTTATGCTTTTTTAAAAAAATTACATTTTTGTACATGCTTTGTTTCTGTTTTTTAATTTATTTTTAGATTTTATTTTTTATGTTTGGGTATTTTTGAGGGAGAGTACACCAACGGGGGGGTTTGTTTGTTTGTATGATTGTCTGCATGTTTTGTTCTTTTTATTTTTTCTAACTTTGTTTGTCTCTCTGTTTATTTGCTACATTGTACACCTGTTTGTTTGTTTTTTCTTTCTTCCTCCTCCTCCTCCTCTTCTTCTCCTTCTTCTTCTTCTTCTTCTTCTTCTTCTTCTTCTTCTTCTTCTTCTTCTCCTCCTCTCCACCTCCCTTTAGTGTTCCTGTTTCCTTTTTCTTTTTCTATTATTTTCCCTTTTCTTATCTCATTTTGCTTTCAGGGGGCAAACAGACATTCCCACTGCATGGACAAATTGTAAGACAGTGGGAAATGGGTTCCACACAACTGTCAGCAGATACTGTAATCTGCAGATAGCTTCTGAATCACAGCTTCCCCATTAATTAAATCTCAAAACTGTAAAAAGCACAGGCTCCCACCCCAGTCAAGATTCAGAATTAAACAAAACCAGAGGATCTACATAAGGAAGAATAGGAGATTGAGCAAACAGAAATAAAAGCTATCCCTCTTATCACTGAATGACAAAATTAAAGAAAGGCCAAAAAGGGGGGATGAAATCCTACACAAATGAAGACAAACCAAAGGAAGAATATGGGAGGCAAGCCACTGAGCATGTAGACTTCGGAACTCAAACAATGAAGAGCCTCCACAATGACTAGTATCAAACCACAAACCCAGATATCAAGATATTAATAAAGAGAATAAATAGAAATGAGGAGATAAAAGAAGAAAGAATGAAGCAGTTGAAACTGAGATAACAGCAATAAAAACACAGTGAATGAAATAAACAACAGATATGCATGGAAAGCAGAATCAACCAAGCAGAATCTCAGCGCTTGAGGACCAAAATATGGAACTAACCCAAACTGTTAAAAACATAGAAAAGAAGCTAAAAGAGATAGAACAAAACTTACAAGAGATGAGCAATTATTTCAAGAGGCCAAACCTAAGATTAGTTGGAATCCCTGAGGCAAATAGGCAGAGACCACCCTGGAACAAACATTCCATGGAATTATCCAAGAAAATGTCTCTTATCCCATCAGTGACATGACCATTCAAACAAAAGATTTAGAGAACTCCTGCAATACATCAAATGAGAAGACCAACTCCTAGACACATAGTAATTCACCCACACAAAGTCAGTATAAAGGAAAATATCCTAAAGGCAGCAAGAGAGAAAGGTCAGCCTACCTACCAAGGAAGACACATTAGAATAGCAGCAGACTTACCTACAGAAG
>CAUYQG010008765.1:0-51030 GCA_963574415.1 Tarsius wallacei | reverse complement strand
AAAAAAAAAGTTAAAATGACATCTTCAAATTGCTTCAAAACCCCATCTTGCATTCTGAATTAATGGAGAGAAGTTAAATGAATCATTAAGAAACATACAGTGTCTCGATCATGGAATCAGAAGCCAAATGGACATACTCTCCCATTTGAGATCATTGCCACTTCACTAAAAGGCAACTGCTGAAACACAGATATTATAGAAGAAGGAATATTCTTACAAAATTCATAGAACCTTCTGTCTTCAAGGACTACCACTTTACTTTTCATTTTATTTTTTTTTTCACTGTTCTAAGCATAGAGGTGAACTAGACCTACACAGTACAACAGAGGAGACGCTAACCACACGGGGTTTATGTGGCTGAACTGAACTGAGATGTGCTGTAAGTGTGAAAGATACACTGTACTTCAGGGTCTTACCATGAAAAAAATGAAGCAGACTATCTCAATATTTTTTATATTGAGAAACAAAATGATATTTTGGATATACCAAGTGAAAATAAAATAACTTCCCCGTTTCTTCTTACTTTTCGAAAGTAGCTGCTAGAAGATTTAAAATGCACATGTGGTTTGCATCATTTGTCTACTGAACAGCACTGACCTAGACCAACACACACCTGCCTGCACAGATCACACATACAATTGGTAAGTAAACTGGTGAACTAAAGAATACAATGTCAGCAGGGATGAATCCCAAGAAGAAAAACACAGCAGAATAAAGGGGTAGAGAGGACTGGTCAACATCGTTACTTTCACCAAACGGTTATTTTAAAATATCATTTATCTTATTTCACAATACTACTTATCTTTCAAGTTTTTTAGGCTGTATTAGTAACATAAAGTATGCTTTTTAAACAAATGATAAAGAAGGTGGGATTTGTTATTGAGAATGACTATACTTTTAATGTTTGGAAAATATAGGCAGAAAAGACCATAATCTCCGTATTATGACTATCACATTCAAGTACAAAAATTAGCCTTAATTTTTTTCAAATTTTCTGTTAGGTGCTTTGAGACGCTCATAATTTTTTGAGGATAAACAGAATTAGTTCATAAAAAAAGTTTACAAACAAGAACAAGTTTCTTTTATTCTGTCCATCATCTTCTTAAAAAGCTGAGCTCAATTATCCCAATTATTTTCTACTTAATCATGATGTTTAAAAATCCTGAAACATTAACAATAATAAAAAATGTAACAAAGAAGAAATAATGTAAGAAAACATTTTCAAAAGATCTCATTTGAATTTCATTTTGTTTAGAAATAAGCATTAGTGATTAAGTATTAGAGTGATTAAGTACTACACGGTGATATCAAAGGATCAATTCTACACCTAAAAATCCAAGATGAAAACTTCAAAAGTGAAAGTTTGCTGATATAATGAATAATTTATTATACATATTTTTATGGGTGGTAAGACATTATTTATTTCTTCACTGAACTGTGTAGGAAAGACAATGTAAATTAGGTTTGAATGCATTATTGCTTAAGGAAAACATGGATAAATAGATATAAAAAGAAAATTTGTTCCAAAAATGCAAATTATATTGTAGATTACTGCATGCCAAACTCTTTGTAAATACAGAAAGTGAAACAGAATTACTGTCAACAACAACTTAGATTTGTCAGTTTTGTTGGTATTAGAACTATGAATACTCTAAAACGTGAATCTGGTTGAATAAATAATATTTATCAAAATTATAGTACATCAGTGCCTAGAGTCTTGTATGAATGCAAATTTTATAAAAGGTATTTTATGATTGGGTTGAATAAAAACATATAATTTTTACAATACAGGGTTTTGCCAAAAATTATTCCAATATTTACTTACAGTAGTGAAAGAAAACATATGCTCATTTTCAAGATATAATATTTACAAGTTAATCCACTCCTGAACCTAACATAAGATGTTCACTTTAATGTGCTAGCCTATGTTTATATGTGGATTCAAGTAAGTATAATTTATGTTGAGAAGATCATAATATCAGATATCATCATGAGAATTGTACTGGTATACTGAGAGGCCCATACAGATATAACTGAGAGAGGCACTATCTCAACTGGCTTAAATGACAATGTCTCGCCGGGCTCGGTGGCTCAGCCTGTAATCCCAGCACTTTGGGAGGCCGAGGTGAATTGATTGCCTGAGCCCGCGGGTTTGAGACCTGTCTGGGCAACTTGGCGAGACCTCATCTCTACAATAAATAAAGAAAATCAGCCGGGTGTGGTAGCACGCGCCTGTAATTCTGGCTACTCGGAAGGCTGAGGCAGAAGGATCGCCGGAGCCCAGCAGGTCGAGGCTGCGATGGCCGGGAGCGGCCACTGCACTCCAGTCTGGGCGACAGTGAGACTCCAACACAAAAAAAAAAAAAAATGATAATGTCTCAACATTCGGAATGTTGAGACATTTTATATTTTTGATATATGTTATGCTTCACTTCTCGACTTTTAAAAACTCAAAACATAAAGGAAATCCTTGGAACACAAAAGCTGTCATCAAGAGTTTTAAAAAATACATCAACGTTTTAATATGTCCGTACAAAGCTGAGAGGCTTTTCAAGGAATATAAAACACCATTTTGCTAAATGGTAGTCAAAACAATTAAATTCTTAGAAGTAGAATGTGCAAAGATCTCCTTATTAAATAATATAAAGCTATCTTTATAAGGCATATTTTTCCTAAGGAACAAAAATCTTGTTGCTCTAAAATTCATACATTTCTGAAATCCTTTCCATGGAGTTAAGGAATATCTTTACTTCTCCTTTGTCTTATTATATCCTTTTTCAATCTTTTTATCACTCCTCACCCAAGCTTCTCTTTGGCAACATCAATTGTCGGTTTCAAACTGCCATGTATCTATTATAAAAGTGAGGAACTACAGTACAAGACTGGAAGTATGCATCTACTTCAATTCCAAGGAAAACTGCCATAACCCTTCTTATGCTGCACATCAAATATACCATTGAATATTTTCTTTTAACGTGCAAAAATAGACAAAATAAACATACAGATTAAGAACAGTAGAAGATTAATAAATACAAATCCACACCAAAAATCTGGAGTAGAAATTTTTTTAGCCCTCTAGTATTGGGCTGTCACAGGCAAGATCTTACTTGATTTCTGGCCTCTAAGGCAGTAGCCTTTTAGGACTCTAGTTTGGAGGAGGGAGGTTAGACAAAAATCACACACTAGGGAGAAATTATGTTTTAAGTGGAAAAAATCCTATAGTCTATAACTCTTCATCAACTACAACTGTTACAATAGCCTTCAAATTATTTGAGAGTTCATAGCAAGGTTGAAGATATTTAAAAGGCAACTTAGCAACAATAACACAGAAAAACAAAGCACAATTATTTATGTATGGTACGTAATTATTAAACCAAATGTCAAACTGCACTAACCTTTAAAATTCTAAAGCACACTTTCTCCTTAGTTATGCCAGAGTACTTTGTCACTTGCCACAAATGCCACATACACTTTATGAATTATTTAGAAAAATTGTGAACTCCTTCTAACGGCATGTTTTTTCATTATTCCCTAACAGGGCAAAAGTAATACAGTACTTAAAATGCCACAAAAGGAACCGTAAGATGCCTTAACATACCATGTTACAGCTCATACAAAAGGTCCCCCTCTAAGATTAGATATGAGACTAGATTGTCCAGCCTTAATAGTATGCATAATACTACAGATAAGTGTTAAAAGAAATTTTATTCTCATAAATGTGCACTATAAACAAACCCCTAAAGAAATATTTCCTTATATATCCTGGTTTCTTTCATACCTTTTGTTTATATTTTCTCTGCAATTCTGGGAGTCACAAGAAAGAAAGGTAAGTTCTTTATGACAACAAAGCAAAATGGGAATTTTATTCTAAATTAAGAACTATTACTTCAGATGTCAAAACAAAAACCACATGATTATATCATTAGATGCAGGAAAAACTTCTGATAAAATCCAGCACCACTTCTTGATAAAAATCCTCGAACGTCTAGGCATACGTGGAACATACCTCAAAATAGTAAAAGCCATCTGCAAGAAACCCACAGCCAGCATACTCCTAAACGGACAAAATTTGGAACCATTTCCCTTGAAAACTGGAACAAGACAAGAATGCCGACTCTCACCCCTCCTGTTCAATATAGTATTGGAAGTCCTGGCTAGAGCAATCAGACAAGAGAAGGCAATCAGGGGTATCCAAATAGGAAAAGAGGAAGTCAAGTTATCTCTCTTTGCAGACAACACGATTGTGTACCTTGAAAATCCAAGAGAATCTGTCAAAAACCTCCTTGCACTGATGAAGGACTTTGGCAAAGTCTCAGGGTATAAAATAAATATGCAAAAGACAATCGCATTTCTTTACACCAATAATAAACAAACAAATCCAAATAAAAAGCACAATTCCATTCAAAATAGCCACACACAAAAAATGAAATACTTTGGCATCTTTCTAACTAGAAACGTGAAAGACCTTAACAATGATAACTACAAAACACTGCTCAAAGAAATCAAAGATGACATAAACAAGTAGAAAAATATCCCATGCTCATGAATTGGAAGAATCAACATTGCAAAGATGTCCATCTTACCTAAGGCAATCTACAGATCTAATGCAATACCCATCAAATTACCAGCAACATTCTTCTCAGACCTAGAAAAAACAAGACAGGAATTCATATGGAAACACAAACGACCAAGAATAGCCAGAACAATCCTCAGCAAAAAAAAACAAAAACAAAAAAAAACAAAGCAGGAGGTATCACATTGTCAGAGTTCAAACTTTACTATAAAGCTACAATAATTAAAACAGCTTGGTATTGGTACAGGAACAGGCATATAGACCAATGGAATAGTATTGAGATTCCAGAAGCAAAACCTCAGTTTCTCAACCAACTCATCTTCAACAAAGCCTCCACCACCCACCACTGGGGAGATGAGAACCTATTCAGTAAATGATGCTGGGAAAACTGACTGACCACATGCAGAAGGCTCAAACAAGACCCCTATCTATCCCCATACACAAAAATGAACTCCAAATGGATCAGAGACCTAAATGTAAAACCTCAAACCATAAGAACCTTAGAAAATGAAGGACACACCCTTATGGAAATTGGAACTGGCATCCAATTCCTGAACAAAACCCAAAACGCACGGTCCATAAGAGATAAGATAGACAAGTGGGACCTCATTAAACTGACAAGCTTCTTCAAAGCCAAAGAAACCATCAAGAGAGCAGGGAGACAACCCACAGACTGGGAAAAAGTATTTGCCAAATCCAGGTCCAACAAAGGCTTTACATCTTGGATCTATAAGGAACTCAAACGTGCTGAAAAGAAAAAAAACAAACAACCCCATTATAAAGTGGGCAAAAGATATGAACAGACACTGCTCTTTGTTTTATTAATAAGATTATTGTAATAAACTTCCTAGTAGTAAATAATTTTAAAATTTCTGAAATTAGCCGGGCTCGGTGGCTCAGCCTGTAATCCTGCGCCTTGGGAGGCTGAAGTGAGTGGATTGCCTGAGCCCGCGGGTTCGAGACCCGCCTAGGCAACTTGGTGAGACCTCATCTCTACAATAAATCACAAAATTAGCTGGGTGTGGTAGCGCGCACCTGTCGTTCCAGCTACTTGGAAGGCTGAGGCGGAAGGATTGCTGGAGCCCAGCATGTCGAGGCTGCGGTGGCCGGGAGTAGCCACTGCACTCCAGTCTAGGCGACAGAGTGAGACTTCAACTCAAAAAAAAAAAACATTTCTGAAATTCTTAAAAATATTCCTGTATTTTAAGTTGATGCTTTATTTAGGATTTTTGCATCTATATTAAAAAGTGAAATCAATCCCTTGTTTTCTCTTTTATCCTATATGTGTCAGGTTTTGGCATTTGACATATTAACTTTGTTTAACGACAAGGATATATTCTGTGGTGGGCAAACTAATAGATCCCCAAAGACAACCATGTCCTAATTTTCAGAACCTGCAAGTATGAATAAGTTAGCTTACATGGCACAGAGGACTTTGTAGATATGATTGAGCTAAGGCTCTTGAGAGGGAGAATTCAGCCTGGATGACTCCGGTAGGCCCAGTGTAATCACCAGAGTCCTTCTAAAAGAGCGGCAGGACAGTGAGATTCTGAGAAGCAGGCGCCACGCTGTTGGCTCTGATGACAGAGAACAGAGCCTGGAGCCAAGGACCGCCGAACTCTGGAAACTAGAAAGGCAAGGGTGTGGCATTTCACCGAAAGCCTCGCTAGTGTGGCCCTGCCAAAACCTTGGTTTTAGCCCAGAGAAACCCGTTTTGGGCTTCTGAACTTTAGAGCTGGAAGATAAATAAATCTGTGTGTTTTACGCTACTGAATGTGTTGTAATATGTTACAGCAAGAATAGGAAATGAATGCATTTTCTTTTATCATTTTCAGAATTGGCTTATTCTAATAGTACATTGGCAGTCACAACACATTGAAACCTCTCTAAACTTAGTCCAAATTGCCACAGAAAATTCTATTGATGTTATAATTCCCAGTTACAAGATACCTTATGGTAGAAATCTTTTCCAAAAGAAGCTCCTTGAAAAGGGGAGGAAAAAGAATGTGTGTTCTCACTGTATGTTGGGAGGGAGGAATGAACAACCATTAGCAAGGGAGTTTTTTGCTTTAAAATGAGTGCCTATAGTTGATACAAATGTTTCCAATAGTCTGAGGGTATCAGCTAACTTGAAATTTGTTCGTTTTTAAAAATTTAGGCTGGGCCGGCTTGGTGGCTCAGCCTGTAATCCCAGCACTTTGGGAGGCTGAGGTGAGTGGACTGCCAGAGCCGGCGGGTTCAAGACCCACCCAGGCAACTTGGCGAGACCTAGTCTCTTCAATAACAAACAAGTCTGAGGAGCATGGAAGCCTCCCTGGCCACGCCTGTCCTATCGGGTTCTACACCGAAATCCTGTGAATTGGCTTTCGTGTCTCCCACTTACAAGGTGGGAGGGGTACCCACTGACATTTCTGTACCACCTCTCCCCAGTGTATACCAAAACCTCACCTGTGCTTGTAGGTGCGATTAGTCTCTTCTCTGAGTCAATCTCATGGCTGAAAAAGAATTTGCAGAATGAAAGAGGTAATTTTCTACTCTTTGTTCTCAAATAACAGCGTAAGCAGTAAAGTGCATGGCCCTGATCCAACACTCTTTATATATATATTATGTAATTTTACTTCCTTGTGTCAAGAAACAGGTAATGCTTTACCAAGAATGTAGACTAACTGGTTTGATTAGTTTCATTTATTTTTTTAAAAAATTAATGAAAAGGAACAGAAAGCAAATGTTTTCTTCAATTTTAGTTTCATTAAAACCTCCATGTCGAGTGCTGCAGTTAAACACTAAAAAATATATTAATGAATAGCTATTTCATTAAAGATCAAAAAAGGGAAACAATGGTTTAAAAGAAGACTTTGTTATAGCAGCACAAACTCCACTCTGTTTAAGAAAATACTTTGATTACCAAGTGTTGCATTTGGCTCATATGACTTTCTGCAGCAGTTAGTCTTGGAACTAAACATTTCTCTCACATTTTTTTCCACAAGATAATTTTATATAGTATGTGTTATAGAAATGTTCCATTTTCACATAAATTTGAGACTCAGGGGCCACAGAGGAGGAAGGGAAGCCCTGAGAGGGTGATTCCTGTTTTTCCTCTCTAATTTCCTGACAAATCACCAACCTGAAAAATAGTATGTATAAAGTGTCTACTCTGTGCATTATTCTGAGATACTAAGCGTATAAAATAATAAGACATAGTTCAGATCAAAACATACTTTAAAAAGAACAAGGATATATTAGATATTTTTAAGTATTTCTTTTCTAAAATCTCAAAATCAACAGATTTAATTTTTAAGTGATTTTTAGGGGAGTTTACACATCTAAACAATACATATTTGTTAAGACTACACATTCTCCTACCCAAGAGCCGTAATCAAACCAGACTCAGTTATAGGGTGGACATCTCATTCAGGTTCGCCCAGGAATGTGCCATGCCAGTCTTAAAGATGAAATTCCATGTCCTGAAAATTCCCTCACCCCTCACAAGCTGGGACAGGTGGTCACTTTACCTGTATATGACCAGATACATGAAAGTTCTAATTCAAAAGTACTTGAATGAGTTCCTCACATATACCCAGCACTCTGCTAGTAACAGTATGTGAACTAATATGTGAACTGTTTCTCGAACCAAGAGTTTTATCTTTTGACAGGATAACATATTGTTAAGTAGCATGCTTTAGTTTTATTTATCTCTGCATTTTAAAAGTAACAAGAAAATTCAATGCCATATACTCTTCAAATAATAAAGAAATGCAAACTTTCAAACCACCCAGTTCTCAGGCCAACCCTTCCACAATGATTTCTGCCTTAGTGTGCCACATTTTAGCTTAATCACGTTAGAGATGTTGGCTGAACAGGAATGATTCATAATTACTGAGAGAACTGTAACTTTGATTTGTTCACCTTAGGGTTTTGTATCTATGTTTTTAAGCCACAGTATAAATTAATATTTGTTTTTAAACTAATTTAGAATAAATGTTTCAGGACATGAAGAAAAGGTATTGTACCATTTGCTTTTACAAAAATGCTGCTGTTAAGTAATTTGAAACCTAAAACAAACACATTAGTTCAATTCAAGTGTGGAACATTTTCCTTTTTTGTAACTAAGATAAAAACTGGTGAGCTACCATTGGCTTTCAAAATCGCAATGTTGCATTGACTGAATGAAGAGAAGTCTCCATTTCACCTGGGCCACTCAGAGTTTCATATATTTTTTTCACTTTTATAGTTTTTTTAAAATCATGCCTTTAAAAAGTAAACCAAATTTGACATTGTTTAATACACCGAATTTGTGATAAAATATCTTGCCAAACTTGAATTTCAAATCTTTGAATAGTTACTAATTGTAGAACCTCAATGAAGAATTGTGAAGAAAACAATCCTAGCAAAATTGAATTTAATAATGCGATTAAGATTATTACAAATGATCCATAGGTAACATTTATTCATCCTCATTCTGGGATGGAGTATCTATACTTGATTATCTCATAGACATCTCAAATGCAACATGTCCTACGATTTCATTGTTCTCTAGCCAGTCCTCCTTCCCACTTCGGTCTCACCTCATCTCTAAACCATATGACCGCCCATCTGACAAACTAGCCAGCAGCCTGGATGCCATCATGAGCCTCAGTTCTTCTCCCTCATGCTGATGGCCATCAAGTCCTCTCATTGTTCTGTAAGCACATTTGAAATCTTCATCCTTCTATTCATTTCCGCTCATGCTGCCTTAGACCAAACCCCCTTGTTCCATTCCTGAATCCACAGCCTCTTACCTGCATGCCTTCCACTCTTGGCAGTTCTAAATCCTCATGGCATTCAAAGCACCGATGCTCCACTCACTACAGGGCTGGGTTTCGATAGAACTATCATAAGTTGAAAATGTCATAAGTTAAAACTGAATTTAACTCCCTAACCTGCTGCACAACCCACCTCATCCTAACTATACTTAACTACCCAGAATACTTGCATCAGCCCACAGTGGGTAAAGTCATCAAACACAAACCTATTTTATAATTATGTGTTGAATGTCTCAGTAATTCATTGAATACCACACTGAAAGTCACAAACAGAACGGTTGTGTGGGGACTAGGTGCACAGTTTCTTCTGAATGCTGACTGGTTTGGCACCAGCATAAAGTTGAAAATTGTAAGGCAAGCCATTATGAATGGAACTGTTTTAAGTCAGGGACAGCCTGAATACTTCAAGTGTACATTGGGGGCATGTTTCTGTTTCAAAGCACTGGAATGGTTTCTATTGCACTGGGACCAAAACCCAAATTTCTAACCCAGGTCTATAATAACTCTCATGATCTTCTTCGCCAGTCATGTCAGGCTCATTTTCTGCCTCTCTGTTGATACTCTGCTGGCTTCATTCCCACAGATTCTGCAAGCAAGACAAAGTTCTTCCCAGAACGCTACACAAGCACCTTCTCTCCCACCAAAGTCTCTCTCTCTTTTTGTGTTGCTTAAAGGTTACCTTCTCAGAGATGCCTATCCTGATTACTGTACCATAAAGAGATGGCTACTTTCCTTCTGGCATTTTTATGACTTATGATCATTTGCTTGTTTGCCTCTGTGCTGCTTCTAGTATGTTCTACCACAAGAACATAAGCTCCATGAAGCCAGAGGCTGGGTGCCTATTCATATTGCTGTTTGTAATACCTAGAGCCATATCTACAGAAAAAAAATGTGCCTATTATAGAGTAGGTACTTAAAACCTTAAATAAAGGTTAAATGCCTTATGTCATAATCATTTAATCCTTAGAGACAGACACCATTAAGAGCACCGTTTTACAGATAAAAACACTGAAACTTAAAGAGGTTATGTAACTGCCTGTGGTCACGCAGCAAGAACCATATTTGTCTACTCCAAGGCCCAGGTTCTTGCTGGTCCCGAGGCTACAGGAACCCACATGTTCCAGGGGAGCTGAGACAGAGCAAACATCAGCCTTAAATGCTCTTGTTCTGTCTGTTGGGAATTATCCAATCATGCTTTCTCAATTTTACCATTCTTTCTACATTTCTACATAGAATTATTCCATTACATGGGGGTTTTATGCCCCATGTATTTCCTATGCTTCATGTTGTGAGTAATTGAAATTACTGAATAACATATATGCAAGATCCAGAAAGGAATTTTGAATCGATTTTTAGAATATTCTGAGAGTAAGAGAGGAAAAAAAAAAGGATCTTTCTTTTAATTTTCCCTCCCTGCCGTTGTCAGGACTCTTCCTCTTGTCTAAGAGACAGAGCAATTAATGTCTTCCTATTGGCTCAGCGATGAGAAATCATGCATTTTCCATCAGAACAAATTGCACTAATTAGAAAGGTAGACAAATCTCTCTACTTAATCATTACAAGGAAATATCATACATTGTCTTAGTTTAAGTCACGAGAGTAGCAGGGCTAAGGTGATGTTTAGCACCTAAGACAGAAAAAGTGATTCACTTGCTTACTCACCCACACAATCCCTCACTCTCTCCTCCATTCTCTGTAAAGATGATATAAAGAGATTTGAGACTGCTATCTTAGAGGGAGAAATAATGGGAGTGACTTCCTTTTTACACCTAAAGTCCATTATTTCACCCATAAATGAACCAGGAAAAGCACTGAACTGCAGCCATGACCACACTTCTAGCACCAGCACAGATCTGAACAATCCTTGAGCTACAAATTAGGAAGTCAAGCCATGGCTTGCTCGTGATGAAGAACAGGAGATGCTGTAACAGAAGAAAGGCTCTGACTTTAGAGAAAAGTGCATCAGAGTGACTTCCTCCAGTGCACTGGATTTGAGTCTGCTTTTAGGGGGACTCTTCAGATTTGGGTGGGAAGAAGAACTAGGCCTGTGAGGGAAGTGCTGGTCTCCTGACTGGCTGGGACATAGGAAGACATATGTAGAGAATCATAGATTGTGCTCAAAGAAAATTTTATCCTGGAGTCCCGATGCATCCACAGGTCTATAATACAGGAATCTATCTGTATGTGAAACAATCTTCTAAGACATGGGTTGGTTGTCTTAAGAGAAAGAAGCATTGCATGAGAAGTTCAAGGTTAACAGATAATGAAGAAAAAAGACAAAGTTAGAGGTATGGTCCCCCTTCTCTCTCCAAAGTCCACTCCTGGGCCCTTTGCCATTAGCTAGTAGAAGGAGACACTACACAAAGAAGGAGGAGCCAGATAAGAAGTTGGGAGCTAGGCAGTCAGTGACATTTGGTCTCTTCCTAGAGAGAAAGTCTTCCTTGTATGGAACACAAAGTGGATTTGGCCTGTTAAAGAAAGCCTAAAGAAAACCCAAGAAAGTCTTTAGCTATACTTATGGGTCCAGCCATTTAGCACCACCAGGAATTTGGGGTTCTATCCGAAGCCCCCTTGCTCTATTAGCCTTTCATTGCTGCTCCATGACAAACAACCAAGAAGCCAGCACTCATCTCCTCTGATGGCACCCAGGATGTTAAGTATCTCTGGGAAAGCCCCAGTGTTGGGCAAAATAATACCACTATTGGCTTGTGTTTAGCACTCTCAACTGAGCCCTAAGTATAAATCTGAAGTTCTACCCTATTATGCTAGTGAGTGGGGTCTCAATATGTCCCCAAAATCCTATGTTGAAATATAATCACTAATGTGATAGTATTAAGAAGTGAGTCCCTTAGGAGGTGATTAGGTCAAGAGGGCAGAGCCCTCATGAATGAGATTAACGATCTTATAAAAGAGGCTTTAGAGAGTTTCCTGGCCCTTTCATTCTCCCACCATGTGAGGACACAGTGTTGGTGTTTGTCCCTTCTGTCATCTGAGTAACTCAACAAGAACGCTGTCACCAGAAACTGATTGCCAGAGCCTTGTATTGGACTTCCCAGCTCCAGAGCTATGAGAAAATAAATTTCTGTTCTTTATAAATTACTTGCAGGTGAGTGGATTGCCTGAGCCTGCGGGTTCGAGACCCGCCTGGGCAACTTGGCGAGACCTCATCTCTACAATAAATAAAAAAAAAATCAGCCAGGTGTGGTAGCACACGCCTGTAATTCCGGCTACTCGAAAGGCTGAGGTGGAAGGATCGCCGGAGCCCAGCAGGTCGAGGCTGCGGTGGCCGGGAGTGGCCACTGCACTCTAGTCTGGGTGACAGAGTGAGACTCCAACTCAAAAAATAAATAAATAAATAATTAAAAAAATAAATAAAATAAAAAAAAATTACTTGGTTTGGGTATTTTCTTACAGCAACATAAATGGATTAAGGGACCCTCCTTACAGCAATTCTTTCTCTACAGTTTTCAAACATCTGATACCTCCTCATGACCCCTCCCTCTCAGCAGATGACTGCAAGGAATCCCCCCAATTCACAGAAAAACAGAAGCCAACAGTCAAATTTGCCTCAACTCTCAGTCTTGAAAACCACAAAAATCTTCCCATCACCAATGTGTTTATTATTTCTTCCACCATTTTGATGGCCTTTTTAGGAAGCTAGCATTTTTAGTTATCTTATTTCTCCTCCCCAGCATCAATCATATGCATCTATTCTTTACATACGTGCTTGTGTGTATATACATATTCTCCTTCTAGCCTAACTGATCTTCCAGTTACTATCCTCACTCTTTCCCGTTTTACAGAAAATGTCACAAAGAGTTGTCTATGTTCATTCTGTGATTCCTTGCCTCTCATCCCTTTCCTAACCTATGGCTACTGTTTCACAAACACTGTTCTTGCCAAGTAACTAATAATTTAAAAATTACTAAATGTATACTTCTTAAACATGACTGAAGTATAATTTTAAAAAAATCATATCACCTGGCTTCCCTGACACCTTTGCTTTTGATTTTTTTTCTTCCTTTTCTCTGACCAAACAAGTGTCCATCACTGGGAGACACTTATCCAAATAGCAACTGGTTGTGGAAGTCCCTGGCCTCAGAGTAGTACTCTCTGTCCACTCTCTTCCTAGACAATCACAACATTCTCATCACTTCATTCCTGCAGGTGGCTCCAGCCTAAACCTATGTCTGGTGCCCTGGACCTACAGATCCAATGGTCTTTCCCTTTGAATTTCTTACAAGCACCTAAAACTGTACTTTCTCAAAGAAGAATCCTTGCTCCTTTCTCATGTCTTGTGGGCATCCATGAGAATGTGTGTTCTGTTTTTCCTGTATCATGCACACAGCAGTCACCCCATCCTGCCCCTTCCACCTCTAAATGCCTCTCAAATCCATCCCCTCCCCTCCATCTTTAGTAGCACCACCCAACTACATGTCTCCGTTGTCCTCTGTCTGTAACAATGTAATGAAAAGAGAATTATCTTCCCCACTGTTCCCGTGTCCACCATGACCTCTCTCATATCACTGCTGGTTCATTCTCCTCATACTCGTCCATGGGATCTCTATAAAAATCCCAATTGTGATTATGAAGCCCTCTGCTAAAGCTCTTCAATAACTTTCTGTTGTCTTTAGGGTAAAGGCTGACCTTCTTGATATTTCTCTTAAGACTTTGCTTGAATTGATCCAGACTTACTCTTTGCTCCTCTTTTACGACTGTCTTCTTTTCAGCCCTATAAGTTTCTGGAGATCCTTGGACACATTGTGCTCTTTTCTTGGATCCTCCTTTAGGCAGCCACTCCTGCCTACACACCCTTTCTCTTTTTTGTGCCAACACACTCTGTATCCAGATTAATGGCATCCCCCATGAGGAGGCATCCTCCCCATCACCAGCCCCTCAGGTCAGGCTTTCCGTGCCTCACACCACAGTCCTCCTGGCATATCATCAAGACTCACACATATTTGTTCACTGACTTTTTAATTCACTCCATATTCATACCTTAGCTTGAAAGCTATTAGGCACTGACATGAATCAGGAGTGACAGAGGAGGAGAACTAGTCACCTCAACACGTGCCCCTAGTCGGTGTTAGTCAAAGGAGATACATTAAGTTAAATGGAAACTCCCACCACCTAGCTGCCAAGAGGGGCTCTGCTAAGTTGCCATGTGGCCAAATACTGTCAAAAGTCCCACTTCCTCCTCTCCTGAAATGTGGTAGCTAGGCAACTTCAATAACATTTGGAGCCTAACCCACACAAATCTCATTCCAAGTCCAGAAGAAGTGCCAAAACAGGCTGGTTCCCATGAGAGCCACTCTCCCTGAAGCAGTGAAGACAGCCAGGTGTCTGTGAAGACACTTTATAACCACCCATACCATCAGCATGCATGGGTATCAGGTTTTGCTGACTTAATTATGTGACATAGAGTGTCTGATACAATATGTGCAAGGCTTCAATTTTCCTACTGTAAAATGAAGATGTAAATAATTATCCTGTGAATATGACTTTTATCTGAAAAGCTGGCTGCGTATTACAACACTATAAATGAAGTAAAACAAGCAGTTGTTTCAAGAGGACTTTTTGAAACATGAAATTTTTGCTGGAATACTGCTCCTGTAAATAAATTTCAAATGAAGTAAATACATCAAAAATCTTGTGCATATATACTTTGACTGAAGCAAAAGTCCTCAACAGGTAAGCTTATAGATAATGATTTTAAGATGAAAGCATCTACTGCAACAAAATTTTTCAGAAAAACCTTTAACTTCTCACAGATTCATATTGGCTAAAGTTTGAACATACCATTAAGGTACTAGATTCTCTGGACATCAGCAACATCACAGATTTTAAGGATGGAGAATTAACAGAGCTTTCTAGTTTGAAGCAACAGAGTGGGTCCTTTGAAAGACAAAGTGTGGAGTATAAGAATAGTCACTCCTTGATGCAACCATGTTTTAATACATCATTAAAACTTTCCAGCTAGGGAGGAAGAGCAATGTGGTGGAATTGACCAGAGAAGATTCTTTGTTTCTAGTTACTTATTAAGCAACCTAGCTAATCAACTACTTTTCCACTTCCCGATTTTTTTTCCTACGTAAAGCTATAAGCACATTCTACCTTTCCCTAATATTTTTGACTAATCCCCCCAAAAAGTGCTTTATTTCTGACATAGTTGTTTATATTTTGTGCTTGTCCAAATCCATCTGTAATTTTTTAAAAAAATCTCATTATACTATGTGATTTTCCTTAGTCTGTAATAGAATTTTAGCCTGAAATGTCCTCAATAAAGCAAACATACTGCTATAAAAATAATGAGCATATATTTCTAAGACTCATAAAATATATATTTATGATGACAACCTCTTTAAAAAGTAATAAAATATTCAAGTTTTTAAATACAGCTTACGTTTAAAAAAATTCTTCTCTGACTTCCTGATGCAAAATTAACAATCTGAAGTTCTACTCTATTTCAATATACACTTTAGCTGGTTGTTGAACAAACATATTTTGCTAAATCTGTTTAACAATGACAAATAGCAGTGGTTAACTTACTAGATAGGAATTGGGGCATGTCTGTAAATTATCTGACAGCAAGATTAGATCCAAGAAAAGTTTGGTGACAAGTAATTGAGAAACTGCCTAAATGCATTTTGGGCTCTGCTTTCTGAACAGTTTTCAAGAAGTTCAATCCTGGGCCAATTATGCAGTATCATGCTTGGAAAACAGGACCTGTCTTAAGAGGAATTTGTCACTGTCATTCACAAGATTTTTCAGGTAGTTCATCCACAGACAGATAAGGTGTTTTGCTCTGATGCAACTGTGTTGTACTGGAAAGCAAAATAGTCACAAGAATAGGACATGGATCTTGGCCCCCATATGCTACTCCTATGTATAACCTTGGGCAAGTCACTTAACGTCCCAGGCTCAATTTTCTAATTTTTGTAAAGCCTATAAGAGTACCTGCCTCAAAGGATTGCAATAAGGTTCATATAAAATAATAAATGAAAAAGTGCTTTCTGTCCTAAAAAATTGTACTCATCTAAGAAATGGTAGTTATTATTTTCTGTACAACAGTCTTTGCTGTGCTATTAGTAAATGTATGACCTTAAATGTTGACCCATCTTGAAAGCCTACAGCCTTCCCGTCTTGATTGTAGGTATCAGAAAATTAACATATAGAGAATATATGAGAAGTGTTAAAATAGTAAAGTAAGGTTGATTTATTTGGAATGAGATGGGTTTATGTCTAATCTTTGAATTCTTATATATCATCTACAGCAAGCTAAACTTTGCAGGATTAAATATGTTGGACAGTTCATTTGTGCTTATAGGCTTGTCTTTCTTCATGTAAGAGATGTGTCCTGAAATATTACATATAAATTGATTTGTGTTTAGCTATATTGAAAGAAGACTACTCTTTAGACTAATGAAGTGTTGTGATAAATCGTTTGTAGAATAATCTTTCAGTGTTAAAGTACAATGGCTATAAGTTTGGATTTTTATATGCCTAGTATTCTAAAGTGGAAATATAACTTTACTGAGTTGTTTTCTTTTTTAACTTGGGAACCCCATCCATGAACACAATGTGTCTACGTTGGACCAGAGATGCTACAAATGAAAAACTTGAACACTGTCATTTGAATATTCCCTAACTGAATGTGTTATCTTGGGTAGCAAAACATTCCATTCATATCCACACCACCCATTTGTTGGTGTCCTCCCTTCTGTGAGTGGGTCCTGGCCATCCTCTCCGTAAGGTACCGGCCTCTGCTTGTCAGTGCCTGAAATCGGAGTCTATGATGGATACAACCTCTCAACCACTCCTTTTGCCTGTTTGCTCCATTTAATCATGTCCCATCGCAGATGCTGTGTTTGACTCTTTTGATTTGCATGTTTGTTTTGCTGTTATTGTTGCTTTCTGCAGGACTAGCTCATGAGGGTCAGAAGTTTCATTTGTATGATTTTTGAACTCCCAGCTTCTTCTTTGCCCCCGACTTTAGCCTCTTTCAACTTAGTTCTGCTTACAGCCAGGTCAGGACAACATCCTCTCCTCAACCATGAATTTAGGACTTCCTGCTGGCCCTGGAGTAGAGATTATGTATTCCTGATTTATGTTTAAAGGATTTTCTAAATTAAGCTTATGTCTAATTGAAAGTGACAGAAAGCTAACAAGTAACTAGCCAAGCCAAGAGCATAGATATTTGTTTGAAGACTTGTAACCGCAAAAAAGAGAAAATACAGCCCAACTGAGCATAGAGACTCCATTGTCTCTAGAACACACTACATGTCTTCTTTCTACATATGGGCGGCATTTTCCTAGGAAGGTTTTCCCACCATCAGGAAACATGGAAGCTGGCAACTCCATCTTCCATCACTCGGAGTCATAGCCAGAAAGTGACTGACCACAGCTGTCTCTTTTCTCAAACTAACAAATCAGGAAGATCTCTAATTTGGCCACTTTAGGGGAAAGGCTTTTCCTAGACCAGGCCACAGATGTCAGGCAGCAAATGGATCTCCTTGGACCTCACTCACACTTAGGCCTTGAAATATGGGAGAAAGACCATTCCTGGAAGAAGAAAGTGAGGACTTCTGGGCAAACAGGCAATCCCATCCATGGAGCAGCTATTCAGCTGCCATATTATCTTTCTGTTCTTTTGTGTATCCTGTCTCCCCTGAGCTCCTTACCTATTGTTCATTTCAAAGTTTTCTTAAGATTAAGGTGGTCAATGTCGAGAAAAAAAATGCATCTGAAAAAAGCTTTGTGGGAGAATTAACACTTTTTGAGCACTGGCCAATTTTCAGAAACTTTTTCTAATCTTTTATTATCTTCCCCCAAAACAATCCTGAAGTGAGAGCTCTCTATTCCCAGATAAACAAATCCATACTCAGAAATAATAAATAACAGCTTCAAGATGAGAAAGCTAGAAGGACCAAACTGGAGCTGGAAACCTCCATTTAAAATGGGAAAAGACTGAAGAGCGTGCAGACAGGATTCCTGGGGGCAACATGAGGGAACAATGTCTGTGTCCAGGGCTCCTCTGTGCTCTGGTACTCCACAGAAGAGATTTATTGTTTTGCAGGGATCAAGCCCAAGAACAATTAGGGCCAAATTACTGGATTATTTGTACAAGTACAAATAAATACTTGCCTTTCTTTTCTTTGGGATCTTCTCTACTCACCATTGTGGTGTTAGATGGAAAGTTGAGATTAGGGTGTAGACCTGGAGAATTGGAACCAAGGAGGCCAGCTGTGCTGACTATAGCTCATTAAGGCTTTCTCATGGCATTATACACTAAGAAGACTTATTGAGATTGGGCGGAAAGTCTTTTAAAAATAAACAGAATGATTTATTCAGGAATATCCCTTTGGCATGATGCTTTCTTAAATCCACGGAGGTGTTAAACAGTTGTTGGAGGATTCCTGGGTCCTGGGTCTTGGCCAATGCCATTGCAGCCCAGGTAAAAATTGCTTAGAGGTGGGTACACATGGAGATCATGGCAGATAAGAGAATACTCACTCTGCATTCACAGAATACAGCTGAAGCACTTTCTGTCTTACTACATTTAATACTCACTCAGCGTGTGTAGCCTTATGCTTGGCTCTAGGCATACAAAGATGTGTTCCTTTCCTCAAACTCGCAGGGTAGTGGATGTACCTTGATTCATTCCTGAGTTCAAAACGTTACATTAATTCTGAAGATAATTTTGTGATGTAAGTGCCAAGTGTAGTGAATTCCTGGCATGGAACACAGGCCAGCTCTGATGACAGGCTCAGAAAGGAGCCAACACCACTCCCTGATGTGATGAAGGAAGAGCCCCAAGGTCAGGCAGTGAACACCGGCTGGGGCAGGTTGAGCCCATGTGCAGGCTGAGTCCCCATGCTGGCCCTTCCCTCCATGCTCCAGCTTCCCTGCAAGCTGAACCTGCAGGTGTGGGAGAAACCTTTGTCAGTCCCTGTCCGTTTCCCCCGTATGTATACATTTGGCTGAGACCTGGGGGATAAGTCTGGAAATGTGCCCAAGATCTGAGCACTGACACCCAATAGAATTAATTTGTTTTTAACTCTGCACTCCCATGTGTGTTCAAACTTAAGCTTATTTGACAACATAGTTGTAAAAGAGCATGGGCTAGTAAATTGAGAAAAAATTAGAAAGGTTTTTTCCTATCTAATTTCCAAGCCTAGAATTGCAACCAAATCTAGAAAGTTGATTTGGTTATTAAGAGTGTTCTTAGATGGAAAAATATTGCTCAGCTGAACAGTGATATGCAAATGAAATGACTCTGATGTAATTGATTTATCGTATTCTTGAACTCAGTCATTTTTAATTTGAACAAAGGACTTCTCAGATCATATTGACCAATTTTTTATTTTGCCTTCCCAGTACTTTTTACTATGTATTTCTTATATCTCTGGTTATCATTTAGCCAGGAAAAATGCCATCTACAGCCAACATCAACTTTTAGTTAAAGTTCATGCCCATATGAAGACCCTAATAAAATAATACTTACCTCAACTAGCATGTGTTGAATGTACAGACATTCTGCAAAACTCTTTGACATAGATTATCTTATTAAATCCAAAATGTGACAATTTTGGTGGGTGATACTATTAACACTGATGTACAAACGAGGGAACAAGGATTAAGGTGAATGGGCCAACTCTTGTAGGACATCAAGCCTTAAGTTGGTGGTGCAGAGAGAAGTAAACTGGAAAGGCTGGTCTCTGGCTTTTTGGGGATTTGGAAATTTTACTGCCACTCATCCTTGGTGCATTGCTAATGACAGTCTATTTCTTCTTCAGCCCTGGTGACAGCTTTGTGCAGTATTTCCAATAGTTAATGATCTCCTGCACATGCTTTTAATATTCATTCATCATACTTGAACATCTATTTTATGGAAGGCACCATGCCAGGTAGTGTTGAGAACAGAGATTAACAAGACCCAAGCTGTGCCCTTGTGGAGTTTTAACTTTAGTCTGTGAACAAATTTATTTCATTTCATTCAACTAATTTGCACTGACTATTTACCAAGTACCAGATGCTGCACAGTACCACTTACTCAACAAACAGGTCAGAAATTTAAAATGCAGAAGATTGTTATCCTTCAGAGTAATCACCTTGGGAAGCTATATACTCATTTTTTTTAAGGTTGACATTGCTCAGAATATTTCTGGAATTGCCATACTTTGGGATTCAATTACTTCCAAGCATACTTAAGATTTGTTAAGGAAAAAGTAAAGCTATCATTTCTTTATAATCACACCTTGTTTTAAATAAGTATTTATATACACAACATTATATGTATATATGCATATGTATGGAGGGACCTCCCCCCAAAACCCAGAATTATCTTTTGGAGGATGGGCCCTTTTAGTACAGGTTTTCCCTGCTTGGTAAGTGTTCTAGAAACCCAATAACATCAGTGTACCAGCTAGCGTTGTTGTGAGAAGCTGCATTTGGCTTCAGTGAATTTTTTTTTTTTTTGGATTCTTTAAACGTGTTTGCCCATTTCATTATGGGTGATTTGCAAGCACACATGCCCACCCTGCCCACGCTGTGCTGAGTGTTCAGAAGCTTTTGACCAAAAATGTCATGACTCCCGTGCCCCACCCTCCTTATTCGCCCAATCTTCCCCCATGTGACTTTGTCTCCCCAGATGAAAAAAGTCCTCAAAGAGAAATGTTTTGCCAAAGTGGAAGAAAGGCAACAAAAAATGACAGAAGTATTAAAAGGCATCAAAATTGAAGAGTTCAAAAACTCTTTTGAGCAGTGGAGAAAGCATCTCAGTGGGCGCACTGCATCAAATGAAGAATACTTTGAAGGTAATTGAAGTTTAAACATATCAAAATAAATACACAATTTTGTACAAATAAGTTTTGGTTTTTGGAAAATAGATACAGATATAAATATAGATACATACCTAGTTTGATCACTCACCTACACACAAAAGACAACTCCATGTAACTTTTAACAGTATTCAAAAAATTAAATTCCGTCCCAAAGGATTAAGATTTGCCAGTCTCCAAGAGAATGTGTGGCTGGCTCTGAGAGAGATATATGAAAAACCCTTAAACTATAGTCACATTGTTTTTGTTAACTGCTCACCCCCTCCCCAAGGTGATTACTTTAAAGACATCTCTCATTTACCTGGATAAAATCTGTATATTGTCTTAAAAGTCAAACTTGTAGTAATATAGAAATCTGTTTTCTTTTAACTTTAGTCATTAATGTGCTTACTCATCCAGTAAATGTTCATGAAGATGCCACTTTATGTGAGGGTCTGAACTATCTCTTGAGAACAAAACAAACCACAACATATGTATAAGGTAATACAAAGACTGATGCTTTTGCTTTAATAGTTTCTTGCTTTGTGCAACAATGCATTGGAATTAAAGTGACTCAGACCCAACTTTGGGCAAAATCTATATCCTCCACTAGAGTCTGCTTCATATTCCAAGAAACTGCACTGTCCATTTAAAGGAAAACAATAGGAAGAGAAGATGATAAATATTTCCTGGATATTTATTTAGGCACACCTGGGGTTGTTGTGAACCCTCAACACATCTAGCTAAGCCCCCAGAGGGCCAGAAAGAGGGTCATCTGCATGGTGCCCAGTGGTACCTGCTTCTTCACAGGGCTGTTGGGAAGGTCCTCTCTTGCAGAGTCTTCTCCCTGTAACCATGAATATCAGATTCTGACCACCTTCAAGAATGCAACCCATCCACACATCCCATTTTTCTCCAAAACTTACTCTCCAAAACTTCCTGAGAAGAATCCATACTTCTTGGGATAGTCTCTAACCTGTTAGAGTTCAGTGGTGTTTATGCACTGTTCCTGCTAAGCTATGGCTTTATTAAGTGAGTGTAGCTATGCTGCAAATCAACCTCCAGACTAGGAGGCTTGATCCAACACAGGTTTGTTAGGTCGACAGAGAATTCTTCTTCACGTTGTAGTCCAGGAATTGTATAGCATGGGTGTCAACAGGATACAGATGGCATACATATGGACACTGGTGAGGACAGATCAGAAAAGTTCCCATGGACAAGGCATGAGCTGGGCGAGGGCACCACTGAGATGCTGCAGTGTCTTGGGACTAAAACAGCAGGCCAACCCGGGGTCTAGGGGTACTAAAGGAGAGAGCAGGGACTGGACATCTGAAACAGTGCAGAGAGGTTCACAAGGAACAAGTTCAAGACAGAGCCCCTGACACTTAGAATAATCTTTTCCATGTGTCTATTCAATACACCTTTATTGAGAGCCAGTTAGGTTGAATCTTATGGAATTTCTAGTAGTTCATGTTTTGGTTCATATTGTGCTGCTATAACAGACTATCTGAGACTGCATAATTTATAATTGATATAACTTATGCTTAATTGGCTCCTAGTTCAAAAGACTCGGAAGTCTAAGATCCAGGGTGTGCATCTGGTGAGGGCCTTCTTACTGTGGCATAATTTGATAGAAGACATCACAAGACTGGCAAGAGAGAGGGAGGGGGCCAAACCTGTCCCTTTTTCAGAAACTCACTCTAGCAATAAGCAACCCATTCCCAAGATAATGGCATTAATCCACTCATGAGGGCTTTCTCATGACCTAATTACCTCTTACAGGTCCCACCTCTCAACTCTGATGCATTGGGAATTAAGTTTCTAAAACATGAATTTTAACAGATAGCATGCAAACCATATTTGTTGAACATAGGTAATTCCATATAATTGATTGTAAATATCATGCTCCAGGAAAAAGTTGAGGCACCAAGATTAACAAGACAAAGGTGGACCCTGTTCTCAGGTAAATGATGATCCAGGTGGTAAGAAAAACAATTCAATAAACAATGTGTGCAGGAATAGAGGAAGAGAAGAGTGTTATGGCAAGAAATAGCATCTACACATACACCAGACTCAAAGGGGCAAAGGGCAAGAGGCCAAGAATGTTCAAGGAAAGTCTTTTCTCATGGAAATCAGATGAGTGGGTCAAAAGTGATTCAGATGGTGTATTAATTCCCTATGGCTACTCTAACAAATCACCATAAACTTAGTGGTTTACAACATACTCATGAATTCTCTCACAGATCTGGAGGTCAAAAGTCCAAAATCAGTTTCACTGGGCAAAGTCAATGTAGGGCAGGGTCAAGCTTCTCCTGGAGGCTGTAGGATGAAGCTACTGCCTTGACTTGCAGCTTCTGGAGCTGCAGTCCTTGCATCTGTGGCTTGTGGACCCCTTCCTCTTGTCAAAGTCAGCAGCACTGCATTTGCATCAATGGTCTCATCACCTTATTTATTCCTTATGTCAAATCTCCCCGTCTCCTTGGTAAAAGCGTGCTTCTGATTGCATTTAGGACCCACCAGAATAATCCAATTTTATCTCCTTACCACAAGATCCTTAATTTAATCACATCTGTAGGGTCTCTTTTGCCATACAAGGTAACATGCATGGGTTCTAGGAATTAGTACCTGGATATCTTTGGGGGCCATTATTCAGAGTATTACACAAGAGTTGAAAGTTAGTTAATTGCAGGAAAAGCAGCTAATAGGTTGTTGCTAAAGGACAAAGGAAGAGTCAAAGGACTGAGCAAGGAGATTTGGGAGGACATAACAACCTAAGCTGAGATCAACCAAATGAAAAGAAGGGAAAGGCATTGCCACGGCAGATGGTACAGCTAGTGCAAAGGCCCAGAGGCAGGAGAGCATGACATGTTTAAAGACTTTTAAAAAGTGTTTGTTGGTTTGAGTATAGAGTAGAAGTAGCAGTGGGAATGAGGTGGAAGATGAGGTTGTTGAGTTTGCAAGGAACAGCTCATAAAGGCATGGTGAGTTATGTTAAGTAAACCTCATCCCCTGGGAATGAGGCACCAACCATTGAAAGTCTAAAAGCAGGGAAAAACTTTATCAGGTCTATGTTTTAGGAAGCCTCACCCTTTTCATGTAGAAAAAAAGTATTGGAGAAGGACAAGACAGGTGTTAGGAAGACTAACTCAGGGGCAATTGCCAATATTTATACTAGAACTAATGAGATCCTGGATTCTGTGCAGCCTGGTCCTTGGTCCCTTGTAATAGTCATTTCTGTTCCAAAAAACTTCCTTTGAAATGTATTTAAAACTCAAATTAAATGTGGAATCCCTCAATAAAATGATTTCCATTTATGTTAAGGGTTTTTGTATTTCATTTTATGTTGCAGTTATCTATTAGGTAACAATGCTATCAAACCAAGCTAATAGTATATGTTAATTCTAACCTGAAAAAAGTAGCTTTTTACTCATTTAAAAATACCACTGACCAAGAGACTCAAGAGAACTCCTTGGTAAATGACTAAAATAAGACATTGAAACTGCTTATGAAAGTGTGGCAATTTCTGAAAGAACTAGAAATTGACCTTCCATATGACTCAGCAATCCCCTTACTGAGAATATACCTGGAGGAACTCAAATCATTCTACAAAAAAGATACCTGCACATGCATGTTTGTTGCAGCTCTATTCACAATAGCAAAAACATGGAACCAACCATGCTGCCCATCGAATTTGGACTGGACTAAAAAATGTGGTACATATACACAGTGGAATATTATGCAGCCATAAAGAAGAACAAACATATGGACTTTGCAGCAACTTGGATGGATTTAAAGTCTATCATACTTAGTGATCTATCATAGAAACAAAGAATAGAGTACCATATGTTCTCACTCATAAGTGGACCTTGAACAATTATCATAATACAATAAAAAAGGGACTGACAGTAGTGGGAAACTGCCAGGGGAGAGAGGGATGGGATTGGCAGCTGAGGGAAACTGTCAGGAGAGTGGGAGCACACCTCATCAACAAGGGTATCTGCATAATGAACATTTGTATACCTAACCCTGAATTGTACCCCATATCTTTAAACGAAAAAATTTAAAGGTTAAAAAAAGAGAAAAAACAAAAAACCCAACTGAGACACAAGTGATCATTAGAATCATCTAGTCTAGACATGCAAACAAATAAATAAAAGGAGAATGTCTCATAAAGAAACAAAACAAGCAAACAAAAAAGGACCCTGTTGATTGTGTGTAAATAAAGAGCTGCTGCTGTTTACTAACATTTAAAAAACCAAAAAAAAAAAAAAAAAATAGAAGAAGAAGAAGAAGAAGAAACTGCTTATGATTTGGATCCATAATGTTCTGAGCTTTCAGATATCACATTACTAGTCGTCATTATTGTTATTTTACATCTGGAACCTAAGAGGTCCTTCAGTCCAAGAACAAATAACTGAACAAAACATTGCTCGGGTGTATAGAATCATTCATCATGTAGATACAGTATATGGTCTCAAATGTGTAAGTGTTTTCATTTGAATTTCCCACAGTATCAGAGCCTGGGACAAAGAGTTTGAAGCACTGATTTGTTTGACGGCAATCTCAAGAAGCAGTAGGGAAAAAGGGAGAAAAACCAGTATGAGTAGATGGCTAGGCTAGATTCTGCTAGGATTCCTTCCAAACCTGCAGGATGAGAGGCTGGAAAATACTTTACCCCGAACAAAGGTTTGCTTGGATGAGGTTGACTATATTAGTGTTAACTCCCTACCATTTCTGGGGCCTTTGGACAGACTGAGTACGCCCCTGAGAATCAGGAGAAGACCTGGAACAGAGTGTCAAAGGATATCTGGACAAGCTAGGGAGACTGAGCTGCCAGAGAACTTTCCCTGCATCTGCAGCTGGTAGACAAGCGAGACAAAGCTCCAGGACTGGGCACCAAAAGCACTGCTGTGTAGAACAGAGTCTCTGCATGTTATGTGAACTCTGCTGTCATTCTATAACAATGTTTCTTGATCCCTCTCTTATAGGACTATTTTCCCCTCAAAATCTGACCCTAACATTTTGATAATGTCAGCACACAATAATGTGTTTCCTTAGAAACAGAGTCAGCAGCAGTAAACTTCATCATCCAGATCATAGGATATATCACACATAAAGGAATAAAATGGAGAAATGCATCCAAGCTGGGACCAGTGAATAGCTGGGTTTAGGGGAAAGTGATGACCATGGAGGGTGTCAGCAATGTGAATCGAAGACCAAGGGACTGAGGCAAACCCAAATCCTTCCCAGGCAAGATTCAGCGGCCAAGAGTGAATTTCTATATAGATAAGGGTCTGAAATCAAGATTTTAGGGCATGAGAAAAAGTCAGAGGGTACTCCAAAGGTATAGAGTATTCAGGAAAAACACCTTTCTCATTGAGACTTGAAAGAGGGGGAAACAAGCTCCTCTACCAGCAACACATTGAAGGATGAATTCTGATGGACAGAGAACGAGTCACTGGGTTGCTTCTATAGAGCAAAGACGGCAAAGAGCTCATCTAAAACTAGGTCACTGGATGGGATTGAAGAGGAGGTGATGGATTGAGATCTAGGAAAGAGATTCGTTAGGAAATGTGAATTCGATGGGACTCCCCCCAGGAGTTTGAGCTTCTGAGGAACAATAAATTTTGAAAAATTCTTGGTTCTACAACTGACATATAGCAGATTCTTAGGAAATGTCTGTTGCATTAAAAAACAGGGTTTCTGACTTGATCTACTGAGTCCATGACAGTGTTATCCACAAAACTGTATAATGCAGGAGGATTAAACTATGGGAAAATATGGGTTTGGTTTTGGATACTTTAAGGTTGAGATGTTCATGGAGCATGCAAAAGTTATATTTAGTAGGCAATTCGATATATAGGAGTACAGAAAACTGGCTTGGCTGGAAATAGAAATTGGAAGATTATCTGCATGTGTGCTGAAGGCTGTCGAAATTGTGCAAATGGGTGAGCCATCCTTGAGAGTGTAGACAGAAAAAAATGAGACCCAAGAATAAAACTGTAGAACACCAAAAGTCAAGGAAGGTTAGAAGGGGCCGCCAAAGGGGTTGGAGAGAAGGGAGTTGTGAAATACATTAAATGCTGCAGAGGCATACTAAGGGGCATTTCTAAAGGATAGATGTAGTGATTGTCAGTCTTAGCAACAGAGCCGTGTAGTCAAACAGTGGGACAGGAAGGCAGAACGAAACAGGTGACGAGGAGAGATGAAAAATCGCCATTGAAAACACAGGCTTCTCTTTCTAGAAGTTCATTTACAGCAACGGACAGGAACAAAACATGAGCATAGCTGGAAAGAGGCATCACGGCAAGGGAGAGAGTTTGTTTTTTTTGTTTTTATTTTGTAGGTCGGAAAGACTTGAGCAACTATAGGCCCTCATGGGAAAAGAACAGAGAGAAGGTGAAGTCCCAGACACAGGGGAGGAAGGCTTCTGAGGAAGTCTGATGCCTAGAAGGTCGGGATGGTAGGACACAGAGCTTGCAGGAACCAAGGGGCCTGCAGGAGAAGAGTCCCAGGTGCCCGGAGGGATACAGGCTGAATACAGAAGTGTGTTAGATAAGAATGGGGAGGCAGTGGTCCAGGGCCATGAGAGCCCTGAAGGTTCCAGGTGCTGAGCACTATGTGGTCCAGGTGGTGGATCTGCCTTCTCCTTCTCAAACTATGGTGTGTCAAGACTGCAGCTTTAGTCAGGAGCGACGGGACACAGACATTCAACAACCCAGCAGAAGTTCACCAGCTCCCAAAGCGATCACAGATGAAGGAGATGAACTTGGATAGAAGAGTCCTGATCTTTTCTCTAGCAATGCTGTCACTTCATATGCAAAACACCCTGGTTAAGCGAGATGGGTTCAGGAAGTCTAGCCTTTAATGATGTAAATAATAACCACAGAAACACAATTAGGTGTCCCTCCATGGACTGCTCATTATAAACCAGGGACTGTGGATGTCTGCTGCTACATTGTAGCATCCGGGCTCCATCCCAAACCATTTCAGCCAATGTCCTGTGGTTCCAGAAGGTTTGTGTGGCAGTGCACATGCATCTGTGGACGTGTGCTCTGAAGTGTGACTCCACAGAGGCTTTCTCCGGCACTGACACAACTTGAACTGATTTTTATTTGGCTGATTGAGGCTCCAGAATGGTTCTTTGCTTTGTTATCACCAAAGTAGCTTCGGGTTATTTTTGTTGCTGTTGGGATATTTTTTGTTGCACTCAAGGCCAGTTCCTTCTTTCACTTACTTAAAATAATATTTATTGAGCATCTATTACCTTTTAAAAACCTGGGACAAAAAAAAAAGCTTGGGACACAGGGTTGACTGGATAGTGCTTATCTGTTCTTAAACATCCACAGCTTTATGGGAAATAAAGGTAAGCATATAGGTAACTACTCCACAGTGGGAACTTTTGTGGTGTATTTAGAAATAAGCATAGGACTCTGCAGAAGCACATGGAGAGTAGGGAATTTGGGTCAGTCATAGGAGAGTCAGAGGAGGCTTCCTGGAAGAAGTGATTTCCAAACTGAGATATAAACTGTTAAGTAGGAGTCTGAAAGTAAATGGGATTTATAAAGGAAAACACTGCTGAGAGGGTCCAGACCATGCACAGTCCAGAGAACATGGGCACTGTCAGGACCTCACATAGTTTATTTTGGCTTCAGCTAGTGTGGGGCGAGGGGAGAAGTACCTGATGATGCCACACAGAATGCTTGGGTTGGATCCTGGGAGTTTATCCATCACATTAAAGCATTTGGATTTTATCCTTCGGGCACTGGTATGGGAAGAAGGGGTGTGAGACTACTGAGGCTATCCCCAAGCAAATGACCAATGGTCATTTAGTTTTTATAATGGACAGTTATCTTCATCCAGCAGCCTCACCTTGACAACTCACCCCAAGTAACACTCGTCAAAGTCAGAACAATACACCCGCTTTGCAAACACAGCTTCACAGCTGTTCTCTCTCCATACTTGTTACTTCACACATGTACATGTGTCCACCGCACACATGTGTACACATCTACCACACATGCGTCCACTGCACATGTGTACACATGTCCACAGCACATGCATCCACCACACATGCATATACATGCATCCACCTCACACATGTACACTGCATACATGTATACGCATCCCACCAGAGCTCTAGCTCCTCTTGGCAGGAACTTCATTGACCATGAAAACCAAATCACAGCAATACAAACAGACACCAGCAAAGATTTTTTCAAACAGCAAGTTAGTTTAGTTCAAAGAAAATATGACCCAATCCTGGTCCCAACAGGAATTTCTAGCTGGAAGCTGCTTCTGACAGGTGTCCACAGTTTAAGTAGACCACATCCCTGGGGAAGGCCCAACCCCTGCATTGGTGAGTTCTTCTCTCTTGACTCCTCCTTTCCTTCAAAGCACACGAACCACAGCCTGTCACCAGCCCTCTCACAGCCTGTCACCTGCTGTCACAGGCCACCTCCTGCCTGGCTCAGGTGAAGACACAAGGCATGCTGACAAGGAGCGGGAGGAACTGCTGTGCTGGAGCACCTGTTACCAGGTGTGGTGGCCATGTCCAGATAATGTCACCTGCAGAAGCCCGGAAGGTGGGGAGAACCCCTGCTCTGTATGTGAGGAGTGGGGCCTCGCAGTGACCCACATCTCTTTCCTGTGTGCCAGGCTTGGGCCCTGGGCTAGAAGTGAAGTTGCAAGAACCTGCTCGGCCTGGGAGCACGGAGAAAGGGGACCAAGGTCAGGCTCTCCAGCTCCTGCCTTTACAGCGATATCATAAAAGGGCTCAGCCCTGTCATAAGGACTTCTGGGACTGAGTCCAGTGTCCCCTCTGCCTACCCTTCCCTGGCTGTGCCCACCTTTCCACCTGTGGCCACCCGGCTCATGGCTGCCTGCCGCATGTCCTCTGGGATCCTCCAGCCCTGGGGTGTCTGTGGCCGCCAACTCCTGGCTGCCTGTTGGGTGTGCTTCCTCTTTGGCTTGTGGCCAGCTCACACAGTTCCCTGCCTCCAGTGTGCAAGCCCCATTTTGTCCCCAGAACCCTCCCTGTCAAACATCACTCAGACGGGACCCAGGTTCTGCCCAGCTGCTGACACCTGCCATACTGCAGTCCAAGCCTGCCAGCCATTTTTATCATACCCTTCAGCAAGGAGAGGTCTAGAAACTGCCCTCTGTTTTCTCCTTCTCTACCGCTGAGTGTTTAAGAAAATATTGACTCATGTTTCCAAGTTAAGCCATAAAGAACTTCGTGATGAAATACCGATGCTTTCCATTTTTATTAAGGTTTTAAGGTCAAATTAGGGCTCAATTGTTTTCACAAATTGAATACAGTCAGTAAAAACAGATTTCTGGGTAAATTTGGTCAGGAACTCACAAGGCTATGAGACCTCTGATTGGCCCTTGAGACTGCCTTTTCTCTTCAGGCAGGGACATGGTCAACATCTACTAAAAGAGAGAGGGGGAGAGAGTTCATTGTATTTTTATAAGCATAAGGAGATGCTCTATCTAGGCTATCTCTCACTTAGGACAATTTATGCTAGAGATCACCATATTTAAGAAAGAATCTTGGCCGGACTCGGTGGTTCAGCCTATAATCCCAGCACTATGGGAGGCTGAGGCTAGTGGATTGCCTGAGGCCACAGGTTCGAGACCAGCCTGAGCAACTTGGCGAGACCTCGTCTCTACAATAAATTAAAAATAAATTAGCCGGGCATGGTAGTGCGCACCTGTAGTTCCAGCTACTTGGAAGGCTGAGGCAGAAGGATAGCTGGAACCCAGCAGATCGATGGTGGGGTGGCAGTGAGTGTGCCACTGCACCCAGCCTGGGCGATTAAGTGTGACTTAAAAAAAAATCTCAAAAGAAAGAATCTTAGCTATATAGAAAACAGGGTTTGAGGTCAGGTGTGGTGGCTCATGCCTATAATCCCAGCACTTAGGGGGGTTGAGGCAGGAGGATTGCTTGAGCCCAGGAACTCAAGACTAGCCTGGGCAACATAGTGCGACCATGTCTCTACAAAAATTAAAATAATAATAATAATAACAGGATGTGGTGGCACACACCTGTAGTCCCAGCTACTGGGAGGATGAGGTGGAAGGATTACCTGAACCCAGGAAGCTGAGGCTGCAGTGAGCCATGATCATGCCACTGCACTCTAGCCTGGACAACAGAGTGCGATCCCGACTCAAAAGAAAAAAAGAAAAGAAAATAGGACTTGAGTAAGTTTTATAAAAGGAGGAGGACGGTGTCTTTCCAGCAGCAGTTTCTCAATTTGTAAAATTCATTTGCAATGGCCAGAATCACAGAGTGTAGCAATATTTTGCTATTTTAAAAATATGGATAACTTTTTAACTAATAATACTGTAGTTCTTGATCCAAAGTAAGATATGAATGTTCAAATCTCATGCTTCAGGCTACAAAGTAATTACTGCCAGAGAACAGAGTTCCCTTGCATGTGTTGACAGAGAGAGAGAGAGAGAGAGAGAGAGAAAAATTGAGTAAGCCACAATGCACACCCTGCAGCCTGTCCTTCCTCCCTGGGGCCCTCACTGACTTCCCAGGTCAGCTGATCTGATTTTCAATCAAGGTGCAATGACTTTGAAATGGGGGTGGCACAGCTTCAGCCACAGTATGCAAAGTGTTCCAATTTTTTCCAGGCCCTTCAAAGTTCTCCCTTTGTTTGTCAAGATAAATCTCCTCCTTCTGAGTAAAATAAAAGTATTTTTTTGCTAAGTTAATATAAAGAAAGCAATACTATGCCTGTGTTAGGGCATGACTTTTTTTAAACAATTGAAGCCTAGTACAAAGGCTGTTGTTTTAAATTGATTAAAATGAATTCACAGAGTGCAGGCCCTGTGCCAGGTGGCATTGACTTGTAACCCACATTTAACTTAGATTTTTGTATATGAATTATGGTGATGTAATGCACAGAAAGTTTAACTGTGTGTGTGTGTTGTTAAGGTTATATTCAAACCAAAATGCAAAAGCAGAAGATCAAACACAGAAATTATAGTTTGGGGATTTGACTGTGACAGGCCTGGATTTAAGCAAAGACCTTGCCAATTGCTAGACAAATAATGTAATCTAATTGTCAGCTGAAGAGATTAAATTAAGAAAAGTAAACAAGGTAAAATAATGACACCAATCTTCTGGAAAGACTGTGAGGATTGAAGGAGACAATAGGCAGAGTGTCCAGCATATAATAAATGTTCTCAGCAAATGACATTATGTTTTATATAAGAAGTTTCTCATTCTTGAAATGTGAATTTAGAAATTCAGAGAAATTCCTTTACTGTTTCCAGCTAAAACATATATTTTTGTGAATAGTATATTCAGCAGCAAGAGACTCAATGCAGAAATTCCAGAATGAGTCTGCCTATTCATATGCAGTTATTGAAAAACAAAATATTCTTATGAAATTGATATCAGACTCCTTGGCTGAAGTAGGGTACCTAGGTCCTTGCTACTCAAGGTGTGCTCAGAAAACCAGGAGCAGTAGCAGCACCAGGAGCTCAGCAAAACTTTAGAACCTCAAGTGGCACCTAGACCCCTGAATCCAACAACACCTTTTAGCAAAATCCTCAGGCAATACGTGCATAAGAAAGTCTGGGAAGAATTGTTCAAGCACAATAGTTCTCAGACTTCAATGTGCAACAAAAGCACCTGGAGAACTTGTCAAAATGCAGCTAGCCGAGCACCAGATCCAGAGTTTCTCACTCAGTAGGCCTGGGGCAGGGCCCCAAATTTGTGCATTACTAAGAAGGTGACACTGCTATGCTAGTCCAGGAGCCTCACTTTACAATAATCAGGACTTTCAATAAAGACTCAAGAGGGATCAAAGTGGAGTAGTGAGACTGAACTAGACCTAGAAGAAAGGCCATTCTAGCCCCACTCTAGCAAAGCTTAAGAGCAAGCTTTAAGAGCATCACATCAAGTCACAAGTAACACAATTGCCTATCACAAAAAAGCTCCACACTCTTTAAAAGAAAACAACAAAATCCAGACAAGCAAAAATATAACATTCACAAAGTGTCCACCATCTAATCAAATACTACTAGCCAAGCAAAACGCAGAAAACTGTGACCCATGACCAGGAGTTAATCGACAGGAAAAGAAAAAAAGGAGATAATGGAATTAGATAAGTGTTAAAACAGTTATTATATATATGCTTAAGGATTTAAAGAAAAACATAAACATAAAAAAGAAAGAAATGGAAAATAGGATGTAGAGATGGGGTCTTGCTATAATGTCCAGGCTAATCTTGAACTCCTGGCCTCAAGGAATTCTCCTGCCTCAGCCTCCCAAAGTGCTTGGATCATAGGTGTGAGCTGACTGGCCTCCCACTTGATAACCTAATTAATAACTCAATTCCATTTACAATTTGATGCCTCAAAACCAAAATACCTATATGCAGGTATTTTACACATATATACCTATGTGTGCGTATATGTATACTTTATGTAATGTGTATACATATAGTATATATATACTATGAAAGAATTTTTATAAAGTGTATACACACATACATACCATGGAATATTATTCAGCCATGAAAATAATGAAACTATGACTTTTACAGCAACTTGAATGAAATTGAAGACCTTAAACCTAAGTGAAGTAATGTAGAAATGAAAAACTGAACACTGCATGGTCTCACTTATAAGTGGGAGTCAAACTAAGAGTCTGCCAAGGCACAGCGAATGATATAATGGACACTGAAGATTTAGAAAGGAGAGAGTGGGAAGAGGGACATTGAAGATTTAGAAAGGGGAGAATGGGAAGAGGGAGAGGAATGAAAAATCACCCATTAGGTACAATGTGTACAGGCTAGGGTGGTGGGCACACTTAAAGCCCAGACTTCTTCACCACTACACAGTGCGTCCAAGTAACCAAAGACCATTTGAACCCCTAAAGCTATTGAAATTGTTTTTTAAAAATAAAATGTATTTGCTAGAGATGAAAGACACAGATAAAATTCATTGTATGAAATTAATAACAGACTATAACCACAAAATGAAAGATCATTAAACTTAAGAATATTATAGTTAAAACTATTAAAATTAACGTATAGGAGGAAAATGCTAGATAATAATTGAACAGAATTGGAATAATTATGGAATAGCACGAAGTGATTTAATAGAATGCAGAGGAGACCTAGGGGATAAAGAGCAGAAAAAATATTTTAAAAATCAAAAGCTATTTTCAAAAATAATTGTATAGAAAACTCTAAACTCAGAGTTCCAAGAACCTCAATATATATGTAGCAGAATAAATACACACACATACACACACACACACACACACACACACATACACACACCCCACACCAAACACGCAAATTATCTATCTATTGATTCTCAGCCCGAAATTCACCTATCCTTGCCCTACTTAGCAGCACTAGAACTAGATGCTTTAGACATTTCTCCTTTACCAGCTGTCTTGATGTTAGGGTTTGCCAATAGAGAACTCTAGAGGGACTTTTCAGGTCTGAAATAAGAGGAAAATATTTTCCTTCATACTTCTGATGTGCTGTTATTTTGGGTGCAGTAGCTGTTAGGCCAGCAAGCAAGAGACCTGGTGGTGCCTACCCAGAGGCCTTCACAGACAACCTGTGACCACACCCGCTAGCAAGTTTCTCTGCTTCTGACAGGCTATTCATATGGACTAGTTCCACTCACAACCTCCAGCAAGCATTTCAGGACCGTGTAGACCACATCAACAATATGTTCTAGAACACCTGTACACTCTGGCAAGTTTTCTACCACCAAATAGGCTGCTCTTGTGACCAGCTGTGGCTCATGCCTTCCAGCAATGTTTTTTACCACCGGGAGGCTGCGTATTCTCATAACGGCAACATCATATGCAAAGAAGTCTGAGTCCCAGCTAGGGATGTGAGTGTATCTTTTAAGTTTGGGATTTTTTTCAGTGCCCTTCGGTCCTAGTGATAGTTACTGCTTTGTGAATTTGCTACTTCTGTAATCCTTAGAATCCTTTGGTATCTCTCTCAGTAGTTAACTAGTCAACTATTGACTTATATATAGTCAACAATACCAACTTATTATAATCAACAATACCAACTAGTCAACTTGGTATTAAGCTCTCTCTCTGTGCAACTTATTGGTGTGACCTCTATCTGTTGCTTGATAAGCTCTTAGTAATACAGAACTGGTGCTGGGAGAGGTATAGGTAACAGCTTCTCAAAACTGGGAATTGGAGATTGGTTGTTTCCTGACATGGGTCCTTAGCACAGTATTGAACTCCTTGCCAATTAGAAAAAAGTATAAACACAGTATTCAAAAGGAATGAAATAATAAAGATAAAAGAAAAACCAAGAGAACATAAAATAGATAATAGAGAAGATACCTAAAATCAAAAGTCATTAAGAGATCCACAAAAATAACAAACTTTTACAGAGAGTGAATGAGAAAAAGAGAAAAGGTTCAAATTACAAATATTAAAAATAAAAAAGAAGATGTCACTATCAACACCCAAATGATAAAAGTATAATAGAGAAATATGAATAACTTCATGAGAGTAAATTTGAGACACTGACAAAATGGATACTTTTTGTAAAAGACACAAATTTCCAAAACTGGCTAAAAAAAAACCCCAAATCCGAATAATTGTATATTTATGTTAAAACTTAAATAATTTAGAATATTCCCACTGTGTTAGTCTGTTTTGGTTTGCTATAAAGACATACCCGAGACTGGGTAATTTATAAAGGAAAGAGGTTTATTTTGGCTCCTGTTGCTGGCATCTGCTTATGGTGAGGCCTCAGAAAGCTGCAGTCATGGCAGAAGGGGGAGGAGGAGCACACATGTCACGTGGCAAGAGAGGAAGCAAGAGAGGGTGGTGATGCCAGGCTCCTTTAAACAATCAGTTCTCATGAACTAATAGAGCCAGAACTCATTCATTAGTGCAAGGATGGCATTAAGTCATTCATGAGGGATCCTCCCATGGCCCAATCACCTCCCACCTCCCACCTCCCACCTCTTCCAACATTGGTGATCACATTGCAGCTTGAGATTTGGAGGGAACGACACCCAAATTCTATCACTCACAAAGAAAGCTCCAGTTCAGATGGTTTCACCAGAGAATTCTGATGAATTCAAATGTTTAGGAGAAAATAATACTAGTCCTGCTGAAATTCTCTCAGAAAATTGAGGATAAACTTTTCCCAAATCATTGTATGGGGTCAGAATTGCCTTGATACCAATAGCATTACAAAAAGAAAACTACAGTTGTCCCCCCCTTATCTGCAGCTTTGCTTTCTGAGGTTTCAGTTACCCTCAGTCAACCATGGTCCAGAAATAGTAAATGAAAAATTCTAGAAATAAACAACTTCTAAGTTTTTAACTGTGAGTCATCGTGAGCATGACCGTGCCATCCTGCTCCTTTCCCTCTGGAATGTGAATTATTCCTTTGTCAGCATCTCCATACTATTCCATTAGTCACTTAATATCCATTTGAGTTATCAGACTGTGGTGGTATCATGGAGCTTGTGTTCCAGTCACCCTTATTTTACTTAATAATGGCTGCAAAGAGCAAGAGGAGTAATGCTGGCAACTTGGATATGCCAAGAAGAAGCCATCGAGTGCTTCCTTTAAGTGAAAAGGTAAAAGTTACTGATTTAATAAGGAAAACACTGAATGTTGAGGTTGCTAAGATCTACTGTAAGAAAGAATCTTCTCTCAGTGTAATGGTGAAGAAGGAAAAATAAATTCATGCTAGTGTGCCATCACACATCAAGCAGATGCTCCTCCTTCTGACTTACTGTCAGAGGGTCAACTGTAGCCTGAAGCTGAATCCCAAAGCCTACATCATTGTCCTCACTCTTTCTCATCATTTAGGCATTGTGTCACCTCACACTGTCACAAGGCAAAGAAGGGCAAGATCACTTCAGCGTATTGTGAGAGACACAGAGACCACATTCACATAACTTTTATTCTAGCATATTTTTATAATTGTTCCATTTTATTATTATTTATTATTAGTTATGGTTGTTAATGTCTTACTGTGCCTAATTTATGAATTAAAGTTTATAATTGGCATGCATGAAGAAAAAAACATTGTCTGTATAGGGTTTGATGCTATCTGCAGTTTCAGGAAGCTGCTGGAGGTCTTAGGACATATCCCCCATGGCTGGGGATACGCTATACCAAAAAAACTTTAGCTCATGAACAGAGGAACAAAACTCATTTATATTAGCAAATGCAATCCAGTAACATGTAAAGAGTATCCTGCACCATAATCACATGTGTTTTATGTCATCAGTGTAAGTTCGGTTTGCTCTAATAAAGCAGACAGTATAATTTACTATACCAATAGCATAATGGGATAAAAACGCATACAATCATCTCACTAAATGATCTTACTTGACAAAGTCCAACATACATTTCTGCTTAAAACCTCTTATCAAAATAAGAATAGAGACAAACCTCTCAACATGATAAAGGACGTCTATGAAAAAACTGCTGCTAATATTATACTCAATGATTGAAGATTAAATATTCTTCCCTTTAAAATCTTAAAAGTAAGAATTTCTATGCTCACCTTTTCATTTTGACTTTGTACTGAAAGTCCTAGTCAGTGATATGTGACAAGAAAACCAGTAAAAGACATAGTTTGGGGAGGAAGAAGTAAAATAGGCTGTATGTATAGACCTGATAATGTCCACAAAAAATTCTAAGGAACGTAGAAGAAGCTATCAGAGCTAATATATATGTGTTTAGAAAGATCACAGGCTACAAGGTCAACAATTTAAAAAAATCATATTTCTATGTGCCAGGAATGAATGACTAAAAATACAAATTAAAAACAATATCATTTATAATATCAAAAATACATAGGAATGAATTTTACAATGCATGTTCAAGTCTTCTACACTGGTAATTATAAAACATTGCTGAAAAAAATTTAAATAGACTTTTATAAGTGGAGAAACATACCATGTTTAGAGTGTGAAACAGTCAATACTTTTAAGATGTCAATGGGATGAATGTCAAAATCTTAGCAAACTTTTGTTTGGAATGTGACAAGCTGATTCTAAAATTTATATGGAAATTTAAAAGACTAAGACAAGTGAAAGCAATTTGAAAAAATAGAAAAAAGTTGAAGGTCTTGCACTCCTAATTTCAATATTTACAATAAAGTTTTATAAATCAGGACAGCATGGTATTATCAGAATAAACATATAGATTTGTAGAACAGAATAGACTGGCCCTCTCTGTCTTCCTGTCTTCTTCCCTCCTGCTCTGTTCCTTCTTCCTTTCCTCATTCCTCCCCTCTGCCTCTTTCCCTCTCCTTCATACTTCCTCTGCCTCTTTTCTTTCTTCCTCCTCTCCCCTTTCCTCCCCTCCCCTTCCCTTCCTTCCTCCTTCTCCTCCTCTTCCTCCTCTGGCCCCTTCTTCTCCTCCTCCTCCTCCTCATCCTCCTCCTTCTTCTTCTTCTCGCTCTCTCCCCCGCCACATCTTTAATTCATTTTGATGCAGATATCAAGGTAATTCATGGGAAAAGTATAGTCTTTACAATAAACCATACTGGAGCAATTGGATATCCATATGGGAAAAAAAATCTTGACTTTTAACTCATGTTATACCTAAAATTTACCTGAAGTGGATCATATGCATAGATATAAAACTATTAAATTTCCACAAGAATTAAATGGGAAAAAATATTTACAATAGTATGCTAGACAGGTTTTATAGCCGGCACACCAAAAGGATGAAAAAGAAAAAAATATACATATATATATTATATTGGAATTCATCAAAATTTAGTCTTTGCTTCTTGAAGAACACCAGTTTAAAAATGTAAAAGCTAGTCAAACACTGAGGGAGAATATTTGTGATGCAAAGTGTTTATTTCCAACTCTAGAAATACAGCTACCCCATAAAAGACTGTATACAATGGTCAGTAGATACAATCAGAAGGCAGATACTGTTAGATTAAATAAGAAAACAAGATCCAACTACAGGTTGCCTATAAAAGACATACTTTTGATTCAAAAGTATAAGTAGGTTAAAAGTAAAAGGATGGAAAATAATATATCATGCAAATAACAACCATGAGAAAACTGGAGTGGTTGTATAAATATCAGACAAAAGAAACTTTTAAAAAAATGTTACTTTTAACCAATGACAACTATTAAACTCTGTTTGAAACTTTTAAACAATGCTGACCTTTTGGTTAGAGATAAGGAGAGACATCTTGTAATGGTAAAAGTATTAATTCATCAGGAAAATGTAAAATTTATAAGCATATGTGAAACTAACAGTGCTCTCAAATAAATAAAGCAAAAGTTGGCAGAACTGAAGGCAGAAATAAACAATTCAACAATAAGAGTTGGAGAATTCGATATCTCAGTTTCAATCATATGTAGAAAAACTAAGCAAAAAAAAAATCAACAAGGAAATAGAAGACTTGAATAACACTAAAGCCAACTAGACATAACAGACATCCATAGGACATGCCACCCAACAACAGAATACACATTCTTCTCAAGTGTACACAAAACATTCTCAATTGTACATGCTAGGCTGTAAAATAAGCCTCAATAAGTCTGAAGTGATTGAAATGTAAAGTATGTTTTTCCACAATAAAGAAATTGAGCTAGAAATCAATAACATGAAGAAAGTATTAACATTTACAAATGTGTGAACATTAAATGATACACTTGAAATAACCAGTAGGTCAAAAATGAATCACAAAGGTAATAAGAAAATGCTTGAGACAAAAAGAAAATGAAGACACAACATGCCAAAATTTATATGACTCAACAGCACCACTCCTAGGTATGTTCCCAAGAGAACCAAAGCATATGTCCACATAAAAACCTATATAAAAATATTAACAGAAACTGTATTCATAATCGACAAACAATGGAAACCACCCAAATGCCCAAATGTATGATTCCACTTATGTGAAATATCCAGAACAGGTAAATCTATAGCGATGGAAAATACATTAGTAGTTTTTCTGGGGCTGGGCAGAGGGCAAATGAGGCATGATTGGGGGGCAAATGAGGCATGATTGCTAACTGATATGCGATTTCTTTCTAGGGTGATGAAAATATCCTACAAGTGATTGTTTTGATGATTGCTCATTCTATGAATATAGCAAACACCATTGCATTGTATGCTTCAGTGAGTGAAATGCATAATATATGAATTATATTTCTATAAAGCTGCTATATTTTAAAAAGAGGGAGAAATTTAGCATTACATTAGATAGCACCTAAGAGGCCACTAATGACTTTGACATGAACAATTTCACTTTGAGTTGGGAGAAGGGGTGAAAACCACATTATGTTGTGTGATGTTGAAAAAGGAGGAAGGGGGTTGTCGAAGACTCTTCTATGAAGTCCAGTTGTGAAGGGATGAAAGCACAGCAGCAATTGGAGAGGTTGTACTAAAGAAAATGACATAACAGGAGCTGGAGGGTCAGTGAATGAAGGGGGCTGGTGGGCACGAATGTTGGCTGAGAAGGGAGCCAGGAAAGTGGGACCCAAGAACAGAAGGGTTTAGCCTTGAGCATCAACAGCATTATCCTCCAACTGACATGAGCAGTAAGAAACCACCACTGCTCTGCCCCTGAGTTGCTCACACTCGAGGTGATCAGCTGGGCTCTGGCTGAGAAGGTGTGACTCAGAGATCTCAAAGTCTTTCCAGCACCCTAGCACTGGCTGCTCTGACTCCAGTGTGGTATTGTGTGTGTGTGTCCGTGTGTGATGTGTGCGGGAGACAATCCTTCTCATGAGGTTCTCACTAAGAAAAACAGTGACAATTGTCAAAAAGACTCCTGATAGTTTTGATGGTACAGCATTTACCAAGCATTCTAAAGCCAAATTTAGAGATTATAAGATAGGGGCTACAGACAATGTCTACAAGGTCATAACACCCAATGCTTATTGAGCACATGTAGTATGTAGGTACCAGTCGAAGTACTTTACAATCATCAGCTCATTCCACCCTCCCAGCAGCCTTAGTGTCTCAACCAGAAGGACGTTGAGCACCACAGGTGCAGATGCTCACCCAGGACACACAGCAAGTGAACAGAGCCAGGTGTTGCCTCCGGGTGGTATGACTGAGGCTTGTGCTCCTTAGGATGAGGCCATGTTGCCTTTCAGCAAAGAGATAGAAACAAGGAAACAGGCTGGGCAGGCCCTGTGTTGGGGGCACAGCCATGACAGCCCTGGGTGGAGCAGACTTTCTACCTCCTACTATCCCTGATTGTACAATATGGGCCCAGGGTTCCCAGATCAGTGAGGTGTTTTTGTTGTTTGTTTGTTTGTTTTTAAAGAGGAAGCTGAAATCTGAACCTGTAAATAAAATCTCACAATTTTTAAGCATTGGCGACTTATTTTGGGGTTCAAATATTAAATGGCAAACATGTCTACAACCCAGCTGTGGCTCCTGGTGACCCAGAGTGTGACCTCTGCTTTAAGGAAACTCTAGTCCACTAAAGGTGTCCAAGACAAAGAGGAGTATACACACAAAACAGGAAATCTGATAGCTTTGGGTTTGATTGATGTAAAAATGGGATTTTAAAAAATATACAGAGTAGCAGGGGAAAGTCTGCACATTAAGGAGCAAGCAATACAGCAAATACACATCAAGAGGAAAACCCTAGTGACACTAGTCCACTGCAAAGGGGAGGAAAGGGAAGGCATTTAAAAATAACAAACAACTGGGACAGTGGTGCTGAGACAGCAGCAAAGAGTAATGTGACCTGGTAAGCCAGGCCTCTTGCTGAAGGTCCTGCCTACTTCTGTCAGGAGTACTGTGTCCAGGGAGACACTGACAGGTAAGGGGCAGATCCACACCTCACATGGTCATGGAAGGGGGAAGAGGGAGGACAGCAGACAGAGGTGTATAGGTTTAAATACATTCACCCTTAGGCTGATTGATCATTTAAATCTCTTTCAGACTTTCTTCCAGGTAGATGCAGTCAGAAAATCAAATGGTTCTAGAAACCCTTACCTCAACATTTTTTATTACTAGTGAGGTTGAATACTTTTTATTGACTTATTTAACATGTTTGTCCTTATCTTGTGAATGGTTTCTCCTTATCCTCTGCCCACGTATCTACTTAAAATATCATTCTGACTAGCAAGCCAGCAATGTATTAAATGTCATCAGGTAATACCTGCTAGATGCAGTGACACTGGCATTCTCACCCCAACTAATGCCTTAGAAAGCAATCTGATATGTGCATCTTTTCACTTGACAATATCACTTCTTGGAGTATATGCTAAGAAATTCACCTGAGACAGAAAAAAATGTCTTATGAACAAAGATTTTGAACAAAAGAGGTATTAAGGGTGCAAAACTGAAAACACACAATAGGTTGAGTAGTCTTTTATGAGTTTTTTTTTTAGTAGCATGGGAAATGCTTAAAATATCTCATCAAAGAAGAAAGAAAAGAGTGTTCTGGCGCCATTCCCACCACTGTTCAAATATACTTAGAAAAAATCATCGACAAACAGGATTATGGATGATTTTCTACTCTGATGCATTTTTCATATTTTCTCCAATAAGCGTGTATCATTTATTGATAACACACATATCTATATGACATCGGAAACGCAGTCACTAGAGGTGCATTTTTTTGGATCTTGAGAGATTTGGCCTATGTAAAGATGGCATGCTGGTGGCTGAGGGAGGCCTGGGTGATGTGAATAACCCGTGGAGGCGTGGGGGCATGTGAGTAGTAGAAACTGGCTTTGAGATTGTATCAATGAAGGATCCTATTTGCAAGGAGAGAAGCACTGTTTCTGGTTGATTTTGAGCATCAGTAGTTTTGTTACAGGGAGCTGAGTAGCTCACTGAATCCCCCAGGCAGGAGGTGATGCTAGGAACCCGCATGGCCCTCCTGCATCCTGTGAAGCCACCACTGCTTCTTCCTCTGGGCCCTGTGCTGCATGCTGCTGCGTGCTGCTGCACGGACCATGGATGCTACCACCACAGCAGCTGCCCCTGGAAACATGGAGTTGGCATCTGCTGCAGAGCACAGATGGTCTCAGCTTCACCCTGTGACTCACTCCTGCATCCACATCCCAAGCAGCACAACTGACAGGCAGATCCCATGTGTTGTGCTCGGTCTAGGATGTAGGGATATTAGAAAGTCAGTACAACATGAGCATCTGGCACATTCAGCTCCTGAGCTGGCAGGGGGACATGTCTCAGGTAAAGAATTCCCCAGACTTAGGAAGCAGCTTCCCATGTTACTGGCAGAGAGGATGAATATCCACTATAGATGTGTCACTCAGGACCCATACAGGAGACTCTCTGCATGGTGCCTAGGGGCCTTGCGCATGTCCAGTCCAGCAAAGCCCGCACCAGTTTCTCTGAATCTTGGCTGGCAGAACAACCGGTGGTTCTCCAGGGACATGGTGGAATGAAGGCTTTCTAGGACAAAGTTGTGAGGCCATTTGCCACCTGCCTGCCTGACCCCCTCCTTTTCCTTGGGTTTCTGATGAGGTAGGGGGCTTTTACCTCACCCTCTGCATAAGAGGTGAGAACATCAAACTGCTTAGCTGGCATCAGAATTTGTTTCTCGGCAGCAGGGTATCTCACAACTTGTGTTTCATTCCTCTAGCTTTTTTGCTTTTTTTAATTGTAAAACTTATTTTGTTTTCATTAATTTCTCAAGTTACATAAAGCTGCATATAATACATGTGTACAGCCTAATGAGCTTGGAGATTGCCATGCACCCGTGAGCCATTGCCACCACCAGTGCTACCCACCTGTCCCTTGTTTTTTGTGTGTGTCCACCTAGACCAGTTCAAGCAGACAGAAACAGATTGAGCCATGCAACTGGAGACTGATCCAGGGCTCACACAAATCACGAGAGTCTCTCTCCTCAGTTGCGGATTCTGTTTACCTTTATGTGTGACTGTGCTTCCCAGAATGGTTAGCTCCATAAGACAGTCCCCGGAGAATCTGGGCTCAAGGAGTCCTTGGAGCAGCAATCAGTGGAAATCGAGTTTACCTCCCCAGATATTCCAACAGGAACCCCAATTTCACTCAAAGGACAGATTTGAATCCTGAATAGAGTGCCACAATGCTCTTAAGTCTTGAATGCAAAAATGGAATTTCTCTACTCAAGTTGGGGAAATGTGATGCATTAGAGGAAAATGTCAAGTCTTTTTACCAGAAGGGGAAATACATTCTGAACAAGCAAGCCACTGACGTCCACCTCAAGGGTTCACTTCTAAAGTATGAGCTCTCATCTTGCTGAGGTATCATTGAAGGGAAACTGTCTTGAACTTCACAGAAATGAGGTGTGTAAGTAAGAGTGAGGGTGGATGTAAGGAATGAGGAGAGAGGAGAGGGCTGATGGAGAAACAGCTAGAAAGCACTGTTTGTGCGAATATACCTAGTATCTGCCAGGACCCACCTTGCCTGATGGAAGAGCCAAGGTCCCACTCATTCCACAATGCACGTGGAAGATCTCACCCCAATACAGCTAAAGTAGATATCTAGTAGTCAGGAGTGAAACATGTGCAACAGGCAGACATTTGTGAGACACACTTTCTCGTTGAGCATAGTCGTTACCTGGTCTTGGTGAAAGGCAGACTCTAATTCATCAGGTTTGAGGTGGGATCAGTGATTCTAACACACATGCAGATGGTGCTGTCAACACTGGTAAGAGAATCCAGGGGTGACACTCAGGATGGTCTATCATAGCTTCTCAGGGTGTGCAAATCAAACCCTGCTGTTTTTGCTGCTGTTTTTGATCTCTCTGCTGGGGTTCATGCACCCAGGAGCACAGATCTGCTTGGACTGACATGGGTCACAGGCCAACTTTTGGCCAAGGAACAGTCACTGGTACATCAATGGGAGAAAGGTATTTCCCCACAGGCAAAATTAGAGCAAGGTACCATGAAGGGAACTGTGGCTGTCGAGTGGCCCTGCAGGGACGCCAGCTGTGAGATGCATGGCAGGAATCTGAAGACAGATGGCTGGCCAGGATCTCTCCCACTGCCTGGGAACACAGCCCCAGAGTGAGGTATTCCATGCAGGGCTTCTGACCTGCTCTCAGCCCTTCTTCAACCATGTCTGTCGCACAAACAGGATTAAAAGGTACAGCCTAACATGAAAGCACACATCAGTAACAGCCACACTGTCCACAGGGGCACTCTCAGGTCCTGTCTCTGTCTGGGAGAAATCTTTTCTTGTCCCAGGAGAGATCTGTATTGTACTCACAAGCAAGGCTATCTTTTGTGCCAGTAAAGAATCTCCTTCCTGTTTGCCAGTTTCACCATGTGCTGCCCCCTCCTACCCCCCAGACTCGTCATTGATCCCATGACCACCTGGGCTCAAGGTTCTGTCTGACAGAATTGTGAAAAGCATGAAAACAACATTGAAGAATGACTATTGTGTACATGTGCATTGTGGGTAGGTGCCACCCTGAGATCTTACCTTCCTCACCTCCTGTTGGCTAAGCCAAGTCCTCCTTTCCCCCAATTACCTTCCCTATACAGGTCCCAGATCCATCTGGTCACAGAAAGATCTGGGTGAGATGTGGTGAGCAGGGAGGGACTTGGTGGCCACTACATGCTGGCTGTGGCTGCTCAGTAAGGGTAGGGGATGGTGGCAGAGGCACGGGGGGTCTCAGCCTATTCTCTATGGTCCCTGTTCCATGCTGGGTTCTTTGTTCTGGCTGCTGATCCTGCTAACTAGAAGCTTCCACAGGCCTGGGTTGCCAGATTTAGCAAATAAAAACACATGGGCACTTGGCTAAATTTGAATTTCAGATAAGCAGCAGTTTTGCTACAGTATAAGTATGTCCCATGAAATATTTGGAACATATCAAAAGGTTTTTTGTGGTATATCTGAAATTCTGACTAGATATCCTGGGGCTTGTCCGCCAGCCTCCTGTGGCCCACATCAAGGTGCTTCACTGAGGATTCTTGAGGGCAGTGGCTGCAGAGCCAGCAGCTGGATGCACGTGGCTTACAGAAGCCTCCCCCTCACCCCCCAGTGCCAAGCTGGTTAACAGCTTTTTCCTGGTCTTTTTTGGAACTTGATTTGCCTCAATTCCTCCCACGTTGTGTAATGAATTCCTGCTGCACACTCTTCATTCCACTGCGCTTATGAGTCTTCTGCTTCCCTGAGTAAATACTAACTAATACTCGCTGTGACTTGAAAAGGAAGGCAGCATCATTATTTCTACTTCACCTGAAATGAAACCAGAGTGTAAAGAGCAAGAGTTACTGGCCCAAAGTCACACACTTGATGAGTGGAGTGGGGATTCAAACCCAGGCAGTCATTTAACAGCTGCCTTAACCGCCGTAGTACAGTGCCATGGCAGTACTTACATATAGAAGGATGTGGTATAACTTTCACAGTGGTACACACAGAGATATACTTTATGCTGTGTGTATCTAGACTCTATCATATGTAATACATGGCATGCATTTTGTAAGTATATATAAGTTCACATATATAAACTATATAACTGATTAGGTGTAGATATAGATATTATAAATATTTAACTTATGTCTAAAATTTAGCTCCAGAGTTTTATAAAAACAGGTTTTCAATGGTTATCATTAGTGCATATCAAGGGATTTTGACATGCCTAGTGACAACACCTGAAAAGCCAGTTTCTATAAAATACCGGAGCTAAATTGTCACATCAACAAAAGATGAGTGGAACTGCTTCTTCTGATAATGTTTATTTCTCCCAAAAAACAGGGCTGAGCTTATTAATGCTCAAATGAGGATGCCTCTGAATGGAGAAGGTTAATGAGCACCCAGCGTGAGCCCTGAGACATGTAAGGCTGTAAAACAAATGTGATGTTTAGGAGAAAATGATAGATAATTCCACTTAATGAGTACACAGCAGACTGATTATTGTAATGAAATATGTTTAATTAAAAATAAGTCTGCTTTCTAGTGATTAAACTGACTGTAACCAGTTTGGAAAATCCCAAAGACAGTTACAGACAGCACATACAAGGCTGCTGGGGAAGCTTACCCAGGAAGACTGTGCATACTCACTTACTGCTACAGGCTAGGTTAGCATTCCACTCACCTGGCCCCCTTTAAAAACATTGTCCGACTTCTTAAGGCAACACCTAGTTGCACATGGGAAACGTGGAAGCAAAAGAGGGTCACTTGGGAATCATTATAATACCATTTAATATGGATTGGAGAAAATACACTTTAATATGAATTGGTTAGAAAAGACATGAAATTATAATAAATTTGACTCTGGTCATCAATCCTGAAATCCATTTGTGAAATCAAAATGCCAACCACGCCTGTGGGCTCCAGTTTGTGCTGGGACCCAAAAAGGACATGGCATGGTTCCAGTTCCACTCACTCCAACAACTCTCGCAGCCCTGTTTACAGTGATGCAACAATATTCGGGGGACAGCAGGACCGGAGTCTCAGTACCAGCTGCCAGACATCATTCGCCCTGCCTCTGGTTTCTGTATGTATGTAATAGTGTGTATGTGTGTATGTGATCATGTGTGTGTGTGAGTGCTGGGCAGTGTGGTCACATGTATCTTCAAGGACATTTCAATCTGGAAAGTCCACAATGCCTCACTTTTGAGGCATGATTTTCCCCTCCCCTCTCCCCAACAAAGAACTAGACAGGGCAGTGGCTGGGCTGTCTGCACCAGCTCTTGAGAGCTGTCAGTATTCAAGCAACTTGTGGGCTGCTTATTATACAAAGCCATTATTAAATTTGAGATTATATCAACTCACAAGTAGATGACATACCAGAAATGAAAGTAATAAATATTCAGACTTGACACTTTCCAGTTTTTTTTTATTATTTTTACTAGCTGTGGTCTCAAAGTTATCCACATCTCTTGCATCTGTAGTGTGCACATGCTATACACTACTGCATACCTCTTTGTAACTCCACCTGCAGTGACGTCATGTGAGTTGCTTTAAGTCAACCATGGTGAAAATGTTCACACCAGAAGCGTCAGCACATGCTAGAAGTTAGTGCTCCCTTCCACCCCAGACGCTGTTAACTCTTCAGTGGCACACCATTGGATGGAAGCCATGTGGGGAGCTGGGGGAGTGGGCAGGTCCCGTGTGGAGGGTGACACTCATGCTCGGGCAACCGGTGGAACAGAGGAAAGTGATAAGGTGAGTCTGCAGAAGACACCAAGCAGGTGTTCACCAGGGTTGGCATCCCGAGGAGGCAAAGCAGAGAGGAGTCAAGACTGCTAGGAGATGCTGAAGGAGAACCTAGAAAAGCCGACACAATTGGACAATGTAATGAAGTAGACAGGTGGTGAAGCCACAGGAGCATGAGTCAACTGAGGAGGCCACAGTTTCACCAGTTGGGCACCAGGCAAGGATGACGAAGCAGCATTCAAAAGCAGGAACACAGATTTCCACGCTTAGCATATGTCACTTCAAACAAAACTCGATTCTTCTGAAATCACCTCTTATCTTTCTATTCAAAGTTCTCTAAACTTCAATACCTGATGTACATTAAAAAGGAAAGAAATCAGATGAAAGCAACTTACACTAAGGAATGATCAACATTCCTACAGAGGAGAATCAGTGTACACACATACGCATACACACATATACCCAGGTTTGCTAGAATAGTTTTCATTGATAAAAGCCCCTGGAAGTAGAATTTGCTGCAGATCCAGACTCCCAGCTGCTCATTCACTGTAGCACATTACGGTAGGAAAACCCCATACCTGGAGCAGTGAGGTTTTACGCTGCATGTCAGAGAAGCCTCGGTCCCTTGCTGCTGCAATGTGGCAGGAATTTGGCTCTCATTGTCTTCTGCCAGAGGTCCTCACCCTGGGCACTGAGGTCCTAGCCTTGAGGTCTCAGACATATGATGCGCCAAACGAACAGGAGGAGTTGCCACATCAGGGTTTATTGTTGGGGACATATTAGTACTTCCTCCAGTGTGGTCGAGGGATGGAGTCCAAGCCTTACATTTGGCTAGGACTAAGCACCCTGAGGACTTGGACACAGCCCTTGGGGAGTCTGCATAAGGCCAGCTCCTCTCCTGTGAGGCTGGTCTTCAGGGGATCATTTGTGGACACGTTTGTCCTTCTTTTTCATTGACATAGAGCCTGGGTTCTCTGAGAGAGCCTGGGAGTATAGTAGATGAGGTGATCAACACTGATCAATTAGACTTGATTAGATGGACAGTTCGAGGAGTCTCCTCTTTATTTTATTTATTCAGTTTTCTTTTTTTAGCAAATGGGTCTTCTGCTGCCTTTTTCTCTGTCTTGTAGAGCATCTCATCACCCTACCAGAAAAACTTAAAATCTCTTTTAGAAACACCTCAGACAGGGATAACAAGTGCCAACTTCTCCAAGGAAAAGTGTGCTGAAATTGATTACTGATGTCTGTCCCAGGTATGGTGATAAGAGGTAGTATGATAACATGCTATATATTTGTCATTTTACCTAACTTTTTGGTAAATTATTCTCCCCACTTCAAAAACTGCATTTTTCAGGCATCTGTTTGTCTCCTTAACCATAAGCTAGATAATGGAACATTACTTAGTGCTAGAAATAAATGAACTATTAAGCCATTAAAAGGCATGAAGTCAACAAATGCACATTACAAGTGAAAGAAGCCACTCTGAAAAGGCTGTATACTGAAAACTTCCAGCTATCTGACATGCTGGGAAAGACACAACTATGGAGACAGTAGAAAGATCAGCGGCTATCAGGGTCTGGCAGAGAGAAAGGATGAGTAGATGACACATGGAGGATTTTTAGGGTGGTGTAACTGCTGTGTGACACTGCAATGGTGCATACACCATTGTACATGTGTCCAGACCCACACAATGTACAGCATCAAGAGAGAATCTTCTTATAATTTGCAGACTCTGGTGATGCTGACGTGTGACTGTAGCTTCATCATAAATAGCAAATGGAGGAGGTTGTTTGTGTGTGGGGACAGGGCACATGAGAAATCTCTGCAGCTTCCACTCAGCTCTGCTGTAACTCTAAAACTGCCCTAAAAAAGTAAAGGTGTTTTTCAAAAAGTCTCACAAGCTACTGATCTCTACTATGGTCTTTCCAAGTCCTGTGCTTTCATCTGCGATGAAATTAGAGAAAAATGAACTTCACAGGCTGATCTGCTCTTGGATAATTTTTCAGTTAAGTCAAATTTGGTTGTGTCTAAGGTTTGAAGAACATCAATAGGACAAACTCATTGGAGAAAGGCTTCTTGCTCTTTTGGTGTGACAAAGTGCTCAGTGTAACACTGAACACCGAAATATGTTTTCTTCTAAAAAAGTAAGAGCGAAACCTGTTCTCTCTTGCCTTTCTAAACACCAGCTCATTTATTTATTTTATGAATTCCAAAGTCATTTTCTGTTGGATAAATGTAAACAATTACCAGAATGAAGAGTCGACATTATATATATTCCAGGAATAATTTTTCTGGTGCCTGCATTGTTACTAATGGTGTTTAGCACTTACTAGAGGATCGCCATGAGCGAGGCACTGTGACAAGTTCTCTACGTGTAGTAGATCAATCAGCCTGCAGAACAGCACTGCATCTCCACAACAGTGTGGCTAAAAGTGTAAAGACAGAGAGCTCATGAGAATAAAGGCTATTCTGTCAAATGTGAAACTAGAGGATTTCCCCACGAGGTTAGTAATTTTTTTTTACCCTCCATGCTAAGCAAATTAATTGAGCACTTGCTAAATACGGATTATAACATCATATTTTTTGAGTTATTGATGATGGCCATTCTGACTGGAGTTAGGTGGTATCTCAGTGTAGTTTTAATTTGCATCTCCTTGATGATTAGTGAGGTTGAACATTTCTTCATGTGTCTGTTGGCTGCTCGTATGTCTTCTTTTGAGAAGTGTCTGTTCATATCTTT